>JBBYHK010002873.1:0-12386 GCA_038382065.1 Adansonia grandidieri | reverse complement strand
AAGATTTACTTTATAATTTCACCTTAATAATTTGATTTAATTATCTTGGTCCATTTATTATCATGTGGGCCACATAAGTCCAACATTCTCCCACTTGGCCCATATGATAAACTAAGAACTCAAATAGGTGATAATTAAATCCAAAACTTTAACGTGGCCATAAGTTACTCTAACCTACTCCCACTTAATTAAAGATTCATATAGCATGAATCATGACAGTAGCATTCTACTCAGAATATTCCCTTCCATGTATTACAAAGTATGATAATCTCTAAAAGAGCACTTTATGAGATAATACTTTATGAATGAATTTTTTGTAATCATTGAAGGTCTACTTGACATATAAACTTTATGTGTACAAACTGAAATATGTCTATGAACTTTAAGAATGTGAAATTAACACAATCAAAGAACCCAAAATACATTTTTACTGAATTTAAGCAGCCTCATATGATCCACGTGAATTTTAAACTATTTTGTCGACAATGCTTTAGTCATGGGATCAACTACCATTAAATCTATACTGATGTGTTGGATATCCACTTCTTGCTTCTTTATAAAGTCTCTAACAACAAGCTACTTTAAATCTATTTGCTTGCTGTGACTCTCACTTTTATCATTCTTAGAGAAACATACTGCATAAGAGTTGTTACAATAGATCTTTAATAGCCTTGCTGACAACTCTCAAACTAGAGATAAAATATCTCAACCTCATTGCCAGTGTTATTACTTTATAACATAATTCCTTTAGTAGCTTTCTTAGCCTAAGGCCAGGATTACTTTAATATCTGCCAAGCATTTTTACTGTAAACCTTATGTCAAGTTTTGTATAAACCTGATCATATATAAGACTCTCAGTACTATATGTATATATAATGCCTTTCATATGCTCTTTTTCTAAATTATTTAAATCTATTGGCTCAAATTGAAATATCCACTTTATAATTTACACCATTGTAGGTGAATAGCTTTGCATCCTAATTCTTCTCAAAACTGTCTTGATATAGACTTCCTGAGATAGACTTAATGTCTTTTCAGACCTATATGAGATATGAAAGTTTCACCCAAATTCTTCATATCAAGTTTTTGAGAAAGAAAACCTTTGTCTTATGTGACAAAGCCAAATCACTTCTTGCAAGGAGAATATCACTAACATATATGACTAAAATTATGACTTTACTCTCATTGACTTTAAGGCATAAACAATGATCAACAACATTTTAGGAAATTTAAATGATGTCCTAACATTGTTAAACTTTACATACCATTGGTGGGATGCTTGTTTTATTATATATATTGATTTTTCAAAGAGACCTTCAGGTAGAATCATGTATACCTCTTTTCATGATCCTTATTCAAGCAAGTTGTTTTCACTACCATTTAATGTAACTTTCAATAAAAAATGAGCTACAAAAGCTATGATAATTTTTAATAAAATTTTCATTAAAAAATTAGAGAGAAAGTTTCACGGTAATCAATACTTCCTTTGAGTGAAACCTTTAACCATTAGTCTAACCTTATACCATTTAACATTACCAAATGGTATTTTAATAAGTTATTAGACTTAATCATTAGCCATTGATTTCATCTATTTTATCATAGCTTTATGCCAAAGTGTGAAATTTTCACTATTCATGGTTAATGAAATCGATACATCTTTATGTCCAATATCAAAATTAGACTTTTATGGGTATACAACCAACTCATAGAAGTGTATAGTTTCTTACCCATTGGATTTATTAGTTTTATAATCATTTGTACATATTGCACACCTTTAGTCAGTAAGATTAATGATCTATCGTAAAGGCTGTACTTGATTTGATTGTTCTTTAGTTAATTCTGTATATTTGTTTTGAAAAACAATCAAGTACTTTACAAATGGTCAATCTAAATAAATTTATTCCTTAATATCCACCTTACAAGGAAAGTCATTCCCACTGAACTCATCATCCATAAGAAACTTAATATTTTTAGCTTCAATAATTCTAGTTGAATATGAGAACCATTTAAAACCTGTATCCCTTTAAGTTAATTGCATAGCCAATCTGTTCTTGGATCAAGTTTCCTTATGATTAGGTTATAAACCTTTACTTTAACTAGACAACCCAAGTTTGTAAATGTCTTAAGCTAGATTCTAACTGTTCCGTAATTCTAAGACAGTTTTAGAAAACAATTTAGTTAGAACTTCAATAAAGACATCAACGACATTTTTAATGCATTAATCCATAAACTTAGGAGAAGGTGTATGATCTCTTAATTTTATGGTGCCTTTTTTAGCTCTCTTTTATGGACTTGTTAGTTTACTTTTTTCTTAATGCAATTAACTTAAGTCTCAAACCCATGAGTTTCAAGAACTCCATTATTATCAGTTCTCCTAAATTTCTATATGAAGATGTGACACAATCTCTATACCACAACTTTGAAGGAGTTTTTATTTATAGCACATTTTTACTGCTAGAAATCATGTAAATAGTTAAAAAAACATATTTTCACAATCAAGATCCAAGTTAATGATACAAAAATCTAATAGAAAATTTCTCTTTTGAAGCCTTAACAATAGAATTTAAAAATTTAAATTTAAAACTTTTTTTATCTATGAAATTTTTTAAAATAAAGGATAAAACTCTTTTAAAGTTTAAAACAAATTTTAATTTCAAAAATGATCCTGATAGTCTTTAGTGATTTCTTTAGTGGATGTTCCCCTTACTTTTTCGTGGTTTTTTTTTTTTGACTTTATGAAAACTTACATGGTTATATAAATATAATTCGTTGAATATAAGTCTAACCATCATGTATTATAAGGAACATAACCAAAATAGATTCATAAAAATGAGTGTACTTTTATTTTCAAGTCCTTTTTATACTTTAGGCATTTTTTTATGCATCTGCGTTAAGACAAAATGAAGGACTTGATGTCATTTTCTTTATTGGCATTTTTCCTTCTTCACCTTTATAACACGTTTGCCTACTCTATCACCTTTTACCTTGAGTCACTAGCCTAATTAAATCTATTCTCATTCTTTAATTTCTTTTCCTCTTGAACATAAATAACTGAGAGTTTATTAATAGACCATTTTCTTTGTGTGTGTTTGTCATGGTCAAACTCATTAGGAAAAAAGTTAAATATGAAAGTGATAAGAAATTTACTTGAAAAACTCAATTCTACAGATTAATTTGAGCACGTATGTCTCTCAAATCTTATAATGTACTCATGTACAACTTTTAGAATTGTTGCACTTGATTCCTAAAAGCTTCCTTATCAAGGTGACAGACAAAACCTTATTGGATTTAACAATCTGGTCCTTAGTGGCTTTATAATAATCCTTGACCTTATAACGACCATGATGAAATCCTAAATTGATTTAATAATATAGGATTTGATGTACAGTATCCTTAAACAGTTAGATTGCTCTCACTGTACATCAAAATCAATTCTCTTTTTACGCACTTTATTCGTGGAGGACAAGTTGTCCGCATGAAATGCTAAGTCAAGGTTCTTATACCAAAATATAACTTAATTTACTCCTTTATTAGAGTAATTTTTCATCATCTAATAGCATTTAATTCTAGCAGCCTCATCAATCACAATAGTAGAAATTACTGCGAAATGCAATGAACTATACTCTAATTGAATATTTTATATTCAAATGTAAATCCAAGCCTTCCTGTAGGTAGAGGTGCATCATACATGTGAATTTATACAACTATAATGATAAAATAATAACTTAAAACACCAAAATTAAATAATCCATACCTGTGGGCCTAGAAAAATTAAACTTTAATGTTATATTGTTTTATTATTTAACCATTTTACAAAATTAATTATTTCCTTGTAGGGCCAAATAACTAATTTCATGGTTTAACACTTTTGGATATCCCTTTTCTTTATGTATTTTTAAACAACTACTATTTTATCTAAATCAATTAACCAAAGATGCTGTAGCCACAGTTAAATTAATGATTTAGAACTTAATAATAACGTTTGACATGTATGCATAAAACTTATTGCATATTAGAAATAATTCTTTATCATGCCATTTTTCTTATGTAGTTGTTTAAAGAAAATCTTATTTTAAATAACTACCAATTGTCATCGAATTCAGCCAACTTAAGATATTGTAGCTATTCTTAAGCTAGCGATTTAAAACTTTAATAATGACACACTTAATATATGCAGAATCCTTTATTGCATATTAATAATTACAGCAGAATATAATATTAGATCATGTTAACTTATTACAATTATAGAATAATCATAAATTAATGCCATCCTTCGTATGTAGTTTTTTTAAAAAAATTATTTTAAATAACTACTAATTTAACTAAATAAATCAACTTAAGATGCTATGACTATTCTTAAGTAATTGATTTAGATTCTTTCTAATAACATAATATATATACCATAAGTAATTATATACATATTTTAATAATTCAAATATATACCAAGTAAATTCATGGTATAAAACTTTATTTATATTTATTGTAAATAGTTATTGAAAAAAAATTCTTATTTTAAATAATGACCAATTTATCTAAATCATGTAACTTAAAATGCTTTGGCTAATACCAAGATAGTGATTTAAATTCTTAATAATAATATCAATTCTTTATGTAGTAAAAATTTACATACTACAATAGAGTTTCTAAATGTAATGCTGTAACTGATTAAAAAAATGACATGATATATGATATGCATCCTTAAGTCACATAAAAATATGCACAAGATCAAAATGTATTTATTTCATGACATATAGACGTGCATATTTACATTGTAATTCCAATAAAACACTTTATCACACATATATGCACTGAACTTTTAGGTTGAGAATACGAATTTTTAGACGCTGTAGACACCATATTTTGATTGAGCAGTTTTTAAGCTCATTATTCGAAATAATTCAATTCATTAAGCCACATTTAATTTAGGTTTGTTGGATCCGATTTCATTGGGCTTAATTGATTTTAATTTGGGTTTGTTTGAAAAAATACAAAAAATATATAAAAAATAAGAAAGAATGGCTTGGGTTTAGAACTTAGGCCACTCTTGTGAATAGGTTGCCTATGACCAATACACTAAGCATATGTTTTAGTCATAAAATAATAAAAAAAAATAAAAAAGATAAGAAACAAAAAAAAAGAGTGGCCTGGGTTTAAACCCAAGCCATCTTATAGAGTGGGTCATTTATGACACACGCTAAGCATGAATTTGTGTTATAAAATGACAAAAACAAATCAAAAAGATGAAAAAAAAAGACTAGCCTAGGTTTCGACCCCAAACCACTTTTATGAAATAGTTAACAAGTGACCCATCTGCCAAAGCTAAATTCTTGTCATAAATAACAAACATTAAACAAAAAAGAAGAGAAGAAGAAGAAAAGATAAAAAAATGCTAACGACCACTTTGCTTGTTTGCAGAACCAGCCATGACAGCTTCTGCCATGGATTCAGTTCCCAAACCACCAACCATTTTAGCTTTTTTGGGTTATATAATCCCCAAAAGAAAGAGCTAAAGAAAAAAAAATCTTTGCAAAAAATATTCTTTAAGAACTTAAGAAAAACACAAGCTTTTAAAAAAACATATAAGAAAATAAAAAACTAAAAATGAGATTTTTTGTTTAAAGAGGTTTCGATGCTTATTTTAAGAATCCCAACAGTGAAAAAAAACTTATATAGAAGGGGAGAACATACTAGAGTTTGGAACGATCCAACAGTGGACGATGGCTAGATTTAAGGTAAAAGTTTGAAATTCTGTTATAGTTTAGAAAATATAAAAAGATTTAGAAAATTTCAACTTTGGAGTTGAAAAGAGAAGATAGAAAAGAGTCTAGAGGTGAATTTTGAGAGCTAATAGCCATCAGTGAGTGGTGACCAATGGCAGTGGTCGATGGTCAATACGGTGGTCGATCATCAATTTTTGGGTTTTTATTTTGTGTTCTTGTCTAGGGTGAAGAAGAAGAAGAAGAAGAAGAAAGAAAGAAAAAAAAGGAAAAAGAAAATATAAAAAAGCCAACCATTAAACCTCGCCTTACCTCTAAACATAAAATGTCAACAAATATTTAAAACCGATACTGCGACATGGGGTCACATGGTTATGTTTGAGGCTGTATTTTATCATTATAAAATGCTTGTTTAAATGCCTCTTAATGATATTTGATTTTAATTTTTTATTTTATTATATTTTTTTGATGTGCTAATATATATCTATGTATATATATATATATATATTTTAAAACACACCCCAAGTTAGATTAAGCTTTACCCAAATAATGAGATTAATCTTAATCTATTATTTTTCAGAAATTGACACTTTAATCTTGGGGTAATATTAAGCTATTTATCTTGGGATTCAAGGGTAAAAAAAGCTATATATTTGTTTTTTTAAAAAATAAAATGTTCTTTTTAGTGTCAAAATTTGTTCACGCCTTGATCCTTCCTTAGAGTTTTTGTGTTCGTGCCAAGGTCAACGAGCTGTTTCATCATCCCAAAATACTCTGGGGTTGTGCAGATGAGTTCATGAAGCCCATGTCACTTATTTATTTCTGCCACGGACATTTAGATGTCCATGGTTTTAATTTAGCTTGAAGAAATCCAAGAGAACCAAAAATTTCCCCTGTTTCATGTTGGTAGCACGGTATTCACGAATTGAAAAATCATTTTCTAACCATAAACGATTTTTCATGATTTTCTGATATTTTTCTCTATAAGGGCATTGAATCAGCTTTCCAATGGTGTTTTTATTTTCTTTTCGACTATTCCAGATGAGGGAGTTACGATTTTTTAAAGTTTTGCTATTCGAAATCACTAGAATTAGTGATTTGCATTCTATTTGGGCCATTTCGACCTGCCAAATGATTTTTTTTTCAAGTATTTTTATTAAAAAGTTCATGAAATTTCCTTTATGAAAAGGTATTTTATAGTGATTTGACTATTCCATGTGAGTTCAGAATAATTTCTCCAAAATCAGCTGCCCCACTTCCTTTGCATATGCTGCCAGTGTTGAACTAGCCCCTACTTTGAAAATTATTTCCTTAGAAGGCAATTTTCTACGATTTTTGACATAATTTTATATTGATTCTTGTCCAGCTACTTTTCCAGTAGTACCTTACATGACCTTTCACTATGAGTCAGCTCCATTTTTTCAATCAGACACAGGTGGGGAAAGCCTTCAATGAAATTAAAGCATTTAGGCAAAACTTCAATCTTGGGGATAATTAAAATTCACAATTTACCACTACACTTCCACTTACAAATTTATTAATTTATCTTTGAATTAGCTAGTAGTTAATTTTTTCAATGTTATATTATCTAATTTAATTTTATTCTTTATCATAATTTCATATTATCTAATTTAATTTTGAAGTTATATTATCTAATTTAATTTCATATTTTTTAAAATTTTAAAATATTTACTTTCTCGTTAGATAAATATCAATTAACTTTTGATTAAGATGTTTACATATACGATAAGTCAAGAAGTTGGGTCAAAAGGAGTAACATATTTTATTTTATAGGCTTTTAATTGGCTTATGAAAAAATTTGGTATAGTGGCTAATGGACTTCAATAGTGAAGTGCAGACCATTTATCTAATAGCAAATCACAAGGGACCAAAAATCCATGGATCACTAGCAACTTCATGACTTAGTAACAAGAGGAACTTGGGTTCAAGCCCAAACAATTTCACCCACCCGAAAATTATCCATAAAGAAAGGGTTAATTACCCGAGTGATCCTCAAACTATAGGATAAATTCTAAATTAGTCTCTAAACTTCAGTACGTATCAATTAGCTCTTTAATCAATACGTTTCATATTAATCAGGTCTTTCCATTAGCAAAACTGTTAAACATAGTCGTTAAATAACATGTGGCATAGCATGACAGCTGATGTTGATGTCATCTTTTTTTTTTAATTATTCTTTTATCTTTTCTCAAATTTTATATTTTCCTTAAACAATATATATTATAATTTGAATTATTTTGAAAATATATTTATTTAAATATATAAAATATATATTTAAAATTAATTTTATAAAAACTATTTTTGATTTTTGTTTCTTTCCATTGTTTCTTTTTCTTTCTATTTATCAACTTCATAAATTAACCAAACATAACTAATAATTTATATTATAATTTAAATTAATATTATAAAAAACTATAAAATCTAAAATATTTATTTACATTAATTGTCTAAATTTTTTATTTTTTATTTATTATATTTTTCTTTTTTATTCTCTTTCTCAATAAATACAAAATACAAATAACAATTATATTATAATTTAAATTATTTTTATAAAAATTAATAATTTATTAAAAATAAGAAATAAATATTTTTATTAATTTTATAAAAATATTTTGAGTTTTTTTTACTTGTTTCATTTTTTTCTTTTTATATTTATAAATAAAAACAAATAAAAATAATTTATATTATAATTTAAAATTAAAATATAAAAATGAAATAAATCATAAAAATATAAATATTTATTTGCATTCATTTAACTAAAAATCTATTTTATTTATGTCAGACTAGTTGCGGGACGTCAAATTTCTCCTTTTCGGTCATCGAAAATTAAAAAAAGCCCCATAAATTAATTAAAATGAATACTTTTTTATTTCTATAAAATATTTATTTTTTAATTTAATTTAATTTATATGATAAATTATTATTTATTTTTCTTAGTATTATTTATAAACAAAACAAAAGGAAAAATAAAAAAGAGAAAGAAAAATAAAAAACTTAAAATATATTTTTTAAAATTAATGCAAATAATTGTTCTTATAAATTATTTAATTTTTATATAATTAAATGAAATTATAATATTATAATTTTTTTGTATTTATCTATAAAGAGAAAACATAATAAAAAATTAAATTAAATAAATACTTAATATATTATAAATTATTGAAAATAAAGGAAAAAAATGACATCAGAATTTGTTTTCACAGCATGCGATAATGCGTATTCTAATAGTTTTATTAATAGAAGTACGTGATTGATACGAAATGTTAAAATTAAAGCCTAATTGATATATTTGAAATTTGAAATTTAAAATTTGACTTATAATTTAAGGTAATCGATCATGGGAGAATTCCAAAAATCTCAAATCAATAAATAATTATTAAATAAAAGCACAAGTCAAAAAATTAATTTCAAAGAAGGAAATAATTGTTTATGAAATTATTAATAAAGAGATTGCAATTACCCCTGTCTCTCTTCTCTACTGCATATCCTTTTTAAGCAATATATATATAAATTTTTATATATAAATTATATACAAATATATCAATTATATAAATTGAAAATATTATTTAAAAATAATAAAATATTAAAAAATATTTTTATTAAATCTTCAGTTGCTATTTAAAAATAATAAAAAATAAAAACATATTTTATATTAAATCTTGAATTATCTTTTATAAAATATAAAAAATAAAAAATTATTTCATATTAAATTTTAAATTACTATTTAAAAATATTTTATATAAATCTCCAATTACTATTAAAAATAATGAAAATTAAATATTTTATATATTAAAAGTAATATATATTATATAAAAAATAAAAATATTTTATATTAAATCTTAAATTACCACATATTAATACGTAGGGAGTTGGTTTCCTTGTAAAAGAATCAACTCCTGCATTTTATATTATATACATAATATAAAGTTTATATATTTATATATTAAATATATTTATAATAATATAAATTATTGTACCTTTATATATTATATAAAATATATATTTTATACATTATATATTACATATAAAATATAATAATATATGTTATATATTATATACATAATATATTATACATTATATATAAATTATATTTATTAAAATACTATCTAATATAAAAAAAATATTTATATTAAATCTCAAATTATTTTTCAAAAAATTAAGAATAATATATATTATTTATAGATTACTTAATATATATTATATTAATATTTATTATAAAATAAAAAAGAAAAATATTTTTATTAAATTATTTAAAAATAATAATAATAAAAATAAAAATATTTTATATTAAATTTTGAATTATTATGAAAATAAAATTTGTATTAAATATTGAATTAATATATAAAAATAATAATTAAATGCATGACTCACAATAACTAAATATACAACTCATCATAATTAAATGTACGACTAACTATAATTAAATGTAAGACTCACTATAAAAAAATGTACAACTCACCATAACTAAATATACAACTCACCATAACTAAATGTACACCATAATTAAATATATGACTCACTATTAATAAATGTATGATTAGCTTAACTAAATGTACAACTCACTATTACTAAATGTGCGATATACCATGCCTAAATGTACAACTCATCATAACTAAACGCACGACTTACCATAACTGAATGTAAAACTCACCATAACTAAATGTACGACTCACCATGACTAAATGTACAATTCACAATAATTAAATGTATGACTCACCATAACTAAATGTACGACTCACCATAGTTAAAATGTACCACTCACCATTAATAAATGCATGACTCAGCTTAACTAAATGTACAACTCACTATTACTAAATGTGTGATACACCATACCTAAATGTACAACTCATCATAAGTAAATGTACGACTCACCATAACTAAATGTAAAACTCACCATAACTAAATGTATAACTCGCCATAGCTAAATATACGACACACTATAACTAAATGTATGAATCACCATAACTAAATGTATAACTCACAATAATTAAATATACGACTCACCATAACTAAATGTATGACTTACCATAACTAAATGTATGACTCACCATAACTATCATAACTAAATGTATGACTTGCTAAAACTAAATGTACAACTCGCCATAACTAAATGTATGAATCGCCATAACTAAATGTATGACTCGCCATAACTAAATGTACAATTCACCATAACTAAATGTATGACTCACTAAAGCTAATTGTATGACTCACCATAACTATCATAACTAAATGTGTGACTTGTCATAACAAAATGTGTGACTTACCATAACTAAATGTACGACTCACCATAACTAACTAAATGTACAACTCATTATAATTAAATGTACGACACACTTAACTAATATACAGCTCACAATAACTAAATGTATGACTCACCATACCTAAATGTATAACTCACTATAACTAAATGTATGACTCACCATAACTAAATGTGAAACACACCATACCTAAATAGAGAGTTATATTAAATGAGTCATGCATTTAGTTATTGGTTAGTTATTACTAAATATACTATTCACCATAATTAAATGTACGATTCACCAAAACTAAATGTATAGCTCACTATAACAAAATGTATAACTCACCATAGATAAATACCATTTATACAATTTAGTTATAGTGAGTTATACATTTAGTTATAGTGAGTCATACGTTTAGTTATAATTAGTTATACATTTAGGTATGGTGAATCATAAATTTAGTTAATGTGAGCTGTATATTTGGTTGCACTGTGTCGTACATTTAGTAATGATAAGTCATACATAATTTAATTATATTAAATTATACATTTAGTTATGGTGAGTCGTATATTTTGTTATGGTGAGTCATACATTTGTTCTAGTGAGTCGTACATTTAATTATTGTGACTTGTACATTTAGTTATAGTAAGTCGTACATTTGGTTATTGTGAGTTGTACATTTAGTTATGGTGAATCGTACATTTAGTAATTGTGAGTTGTACATAGTTATGGTGAGTCATATATTTAGTTATAATGAGTCATACATTTAGCTATGGTAAGTCCTACATTTAGTTATGGTGAGTCCTATAGTTAGTTATGGTGAGTCATACACTTAGTTATGGTGAGTCGTGAATTTAGTTATGATGAGTTATATATTTAAGTATGGTGTGTTATACATTTAGTAATGGTGAGTTGTACATTTAGTTAAGCTGAGTCGTACATTTATTAACGGTGAGTCGTACATTTAGTTATGGTCAGTCTTATATTTAATTATTATGAGTTGTACGTTTAGTTATAGTGAGTTATACATTTAATTATGATAGTCATACATTTAGTTATGGTGAGTTGTATATTTAATTATAGTAAGTCATACATTTAATTCTGGTGAGTCGTAAATTTAGTTATTGTGAGTTGTGCATTTAATTATTATTTTTATATATTAATTTGAGATTTAATATAAATTTTTTATTTTTATTATTTTTATATAATAAGTCAAACTTTAATATAAAATCTTTTAGTTATTTTTATTTTTTAAATAGTAATTGAAAATTTAATATAAAATATTTTTATTTTTATTGTTTTTTAAATAATAATTCAGGGTTTAATACTTGCCATATTTTTATTTTTATTTTATAATATATATTAATGTAATATATATTAAGTAATTTATAAATAACATATATTATTT
>JBBYHK010002852.1:0-10323 GCA_038382065.1 Adansonia grandidieri | reverse complement strand
TAGTCTAATGTATCTTATGAACTGCACAGGACCAGATATAGCCTACTCTGTAAGTAAACTGAGTAGATCCATAAATAATTCAAGACAGGATCGTTGGAAGGCTATCGTGAAAGTACTTAGATATTTGAAATATACCTCAAATTATGGATTACATTATAGGAGATATCCAACTATACTTGAATGATACAGTGATGCAAATTGGATATCATATACTAAAGACTCGAAATCCACTAGCGGATATGTCTTTATTATTGGAGGAGCTGCAGTATTGTGAAAATCTTCTAAGCAAACATATATAGCTAGATCCACTATGGAATCTGAATTCATAGCTTTAGATTAAGTTAGGCAAGAAGTAGAATGGCTTTGAAACTTCTTAGAAGATATTCCTAGTTGGCCGAAGCCTGTGCCGACAATATGTATACATTACGATTGCCAATCTGTAATTGGTAGGTACAAAATAGTTTTTATAATAGTAAGTCTCGACACATTCTTCGAAGACATAATAGAGTAAGGAAATTGCTCTTAAATGGAATTATCTCTATTGATTATGTGAAATCAAAGGATAATATCATGATCCGCTTACAAAAGGCTTAACGAGAGAGCAAGTCTTTAAATCATCGAGAGAAATAGAAAAACATATAAAATAAAAGTTACATAATGGAAACCCAACATAGTTGATTAGAAACCCTAAGATCTAGGTTCAAATGGACAACTAAATTATGCTAACTTAGTGAGAGCACTGAAAGACTTAAACACTCTTAACCTTTCCTATGATGAATCAATGCTTCCTACAAAAGAGCTAGGTTAAGCTTTGTTTTTAATGATTTTTATATCTTGACAAGATCAAGTGGGGTATGGTAGGATACCTCTAATAAAAAATCACCTATGTAGTGTGAAGCATGGCCATTTCTATGAGCATTGATGAGGCTAAATTCTCTATAGCACTTTTTGAAACTAAGATGTGTTCGGGGCCAAAATGAACACAACCATGAGAACCAAGGATGATCAAAAAGGGATTTTGAAGACCTATTGTTTGGGTTTGCATGAAAGGCCAAATAGTTCAAGACATTAAGTTCACAAGTTAACCAAGTAAATTCGATGTCGCTATTGAAGGTTCAAGGCCAAAAGCTACTTATCCAAATGCAACAACTCCTCAAAAGTATTCTCTCTCATTTCGAGTTAGTTTATCATTTTAATTAGACAATTTTCATTCATGTGGAGATTGTTGGATATCAATGACATTTTAATAGCGTGTAAATACAAAATACGTATATTTATACAAAGTTGGTCATGTGATATATGCATCGAAATACACAGTGTAAGTTTAATTTACACGATAGATATCCAAGGTGAATGAGAAATTGTTCTCGAATTGCTCGCTTCAAAAGGAAGAAAATGTTAACTCGTCGTCTAATAAAATAATTTTTAATAGTTTTGAGAATTAATTTTGTCCGAACCATTTCTTAGTTTTAAAATGTAGCTTGGTTTGAAATTGTTTTAATTTTGAAACAATTTAATGATGGAAACCTAGGTTTTATGGCTTTAAAGCCATGGTTTTGAAACTGTTGTAATTTTAAAACAATTTGTTGCCATGGTCTAAAACCGTTGCTTTTAATTGGTCTAATTCAAGAAAAATTGGTGGTCAGGTAAAAAGCAATCCTTTTAAAAGGCTGATTTGGGACAGAAAGAAAGGAAGGCTTTTCATCCAATTTGTAACTTTATGTGCTGTGCCATTTTTTAGAGAGAAAGTGCTATCGACCGGTAATGAGATCGAAGAGGCCCGTGAGACATATTGGAAAATCTATCAAGCACGTTTGGGTAGGCGATAAACGTCTTAAGGCCAGAGGTTGCAAACTTTGACTCGATCAGATAAAATTCATTGTTTGAATCTAATAACATTTTTTTTTGTAATTTCATTTGTAATTTTTTATTAATTCATAGCAATATTGTCTAAGCAGTTTATGTTTTTGGTAGTAGTTTTAATCTTTTAAACATGAAGTTTCCAACATTTTTAATGAATGTATCAATATGATGCTTAGCAGTTACTATGGTTTTTTTGAAACCCTCAAATGTTTCGATACGATTCTCTATGTATCGATATATCCTTGTATAGATGAATAACACTTTTCATGACTCGATACAACACCTTGTAATGGTTACTTTTTTAAAGCTGTATATCGATACCTTTACTAGTATATTGATATAACAGCCCGGGTTTGAATGGAAACATGCACTTATGAAGGCTATAATAGCTTTCCACTTACTCATTAAAGTCCAATGTCTATAAATCGGTTCCAAGCTATAAATAAAGGTTTCCAACAACTCAAGAAGGATGAGAAACCAAGAGAAGAGCTTAGAGTCATATCTTTCATCATTTTCTAAAGTAGTTCACAATTGTATAATATTAATTCTTCCTATCCTTGTATTCTTTATTTTTTATCTTTAGATACGTATTTCCTTTGTGGCTAAACTCTTGTAAACACCTAGCCTTTAAAGGTTTTACTTGTTTACACAAATTTTTTGTCAAAAGTGGACGTTCTTGCTTAGCTAATTGAAAAGAAAAGAAGGGTTCTATCTTAGATAAAGGATAGAGAAGATAAAGGTTATATCTTAGCCTTAAGAAAAAAATAGGAAGTTATAAAGGTTATACCTTAGCCTTGAAAGGTAAAACAATTCAGTTGGTGAATTAGGGAAATTTAAGGCAAGTGAGGCCAAGGTAGAGAATGTAGGCAATTGAGGTCAAACCTTTTTAAAGCATTGAGTTGTTCACTAACTTCCAACTCCAATGCTTATTGTTTAGGTTTCTCAACTTCATTTATCAACATTTTAATCTGCAAAAGATTTTGATAAATCAATTCACCCCTTTTGATTTCATTCACCACTAAAAGTGCTAACACCTAGAAAAATGATCGATCTTTTTTTTCATAAAAACAATATGTGCATATAATATAATTATATGTATGCTTAGTAAAAAGCTATATTTTTAATTTGGAGGGTCGATTCATTCCTTCAAAGGTTGGCTCCTTAGAACATTCTATATGTTTAAAGGATCGATCCTTTTTTGTAAAACCAATATATAAATAAAGCATAAATATACTTGTAAAAATTACATTTGTAACTTGGAGAGAACCAACCCCTTCAAAAAGAGAACTAACCCTTTCACAAAGTGAACTAACTCTTTTATAAAGAGAACCAATGTTTTCATTAAAGAGACCTAACACCTTCACAAAGTGAACCAAACCTTCCATGAAGAAACCAACTCTTTCACTGAAGGAACACTTCTTGGACATTGTATATCCACTGTTCGGATCTTGCTAAATCAGTTTACAATAAAAAGAAAAATAAAAATAAAATAAAACCAATAGCATAAATATGAAGTAGTGTAATTTACCAACCGGTGTTAGAAGATCGTCTTACTAGCCCATGATTGATTTACAAATATAAGAATATTTTAAGATCTAAAAAATCATAACTCAACCCATAAAGTGCCATCTTATCGGGTTAGTCTTAGTCTCTATTTCGTTCTTGTACACTGAGCTTGGTTATCGCAAACCAAAGCTATCCAAGCATCTAAGCTTTAACGATGATTCATACGGACGACTCTAAAAACCTTCATAAGGTAGAGACTTCATTAAGCTAAGAACTGTGTTAATAGTTTAGGTTCATAAACCTTCTTTGAATAGTCACTGTTCCAATTTGAACAACACCTAGTAGAAAAGAGAAATGTATTTTCTTTAAATCAAAGGGAGGTGTTCTTGAAAGAC
This sequence comes from Adansonia grandidieri, assembly GCA_038382065.1. Classification (NCBI taxonomy): domain Eukaryota; kingdom Viridiplantae; phylum Streptophyta; class Magnoliopsida; order Malvales; family Malvaceae; genus Adansonia; species Adansonia grandidieri. The sequence goes on along the minus strand of JBBYHK010002852.1, from coordinate 6,559 downwards.
TAAACGACATAAATCTCACTTTCGAAAATGCTAGGGATGGCAAAACAAGATGTAAATACTTAGGGTAAAGTGCTGTAAGCTTTTTAATTAATTACACTTAAGTCCTTAGCCCTTGAACTATCTAAAATTAGGCCTAAGTAACTTTTACTCTTTAGGTTATTAAGTCCAGTCTCATTTTAATTTCCATAAAGCCACCTTTATATGTGTAACCTATTAAGCCCCCATCATATCAATAATAAACATAAATTATTTAGTTAAGAATATTTTTATTTATATCTGTAGACCAAGATTGGCATCTATAATGCATCAAGACACCTAACTTGCAGAGAGAGTCAAATTGGTTTTGACAAGCATTTTATTTTTTAGTATCTCAATTAATTCAATCCTTTCATCATATATCCTGGAATAGGTAAGAGCATGGTTCAATATCTACTTTTAATCCTTTTCATATTTATCTTGTGACTCCTATGTGTTAACTCCATAATCTTATTGCCTTGACCATGACTTATAAGTTAACAAGAGCAATGAACGAATGAGATATGTCCCTTTATATCACTTGGGGTGATGAATATTCTCTAGACCACTCATTCACTTCAGTATGCTTCAAGTCATACCTACAACCACCTTTCCCTCAGTGTCTATCAAAATGGACCTATTTATGAAGATCTCTAAGTATAAGGATTCATACACAACGTGACATGGTGTCTCAACTATAAGGATCACTTATATTACTAATACATGACACTTTAGTGAAATACAAAATGAAACTCTCATAGTAGGTTCTGTTTAGTGAATCTGTTTTCATAACGAGCACCCATATGCTAAATATAAGTTTCACAATACTTCAAATCATAAGACAAGTTGCATGCATCATATGCGTGGAGGCTTAGATATACTAGTCTTTGTATATTTTCGATGCTCTATCTTGACAATACGATAAATATGAACGTTTTCTGAAACACAACTTTGATGCATGTGTACATTTTATGATAGGCATATGCACATATATAAATTTTAAAATTTTATTTATAGAGGGATTTGAATTCCTTATCCTTTTCTCTAATATCAAAATCTTGTTAAACTACTTTAATATAGTAGTATTTATAGTTAATAATGCAAGATAAGAAGTTAAGTATATGTACATATAATTCTAGCAATATGTACATTTTGAATAACTATGTTTACATTTAAAATTATTAACAAATTCTACCATAAATACTTATACATCCAGGTTAAAATGAGATGCAATGAAATTATTGTAAAATTATGACAAATAACAATAATTAAATTAATCTAAATTATTAATCATCAACTATTTTAATCATTTTTTAAATGATAAACAAAAAGAAAATTTCCATATTTGATGAAATTTTGGAAGAAATTGAAAGCCAAACTAACCTATGTATGATTCGTTCCACTTCATATTTTCAAATTCAAGGTCATCATCTTCTTTATTACTAGAAAGAGCTTCAATCACATGAAGGGCATTTCTTTGTAGCTTTACTTTGTTAACAATAATGAAACAAAAAACAAAGAACTAGTTATTTTGATGAATAAATCACAAATATGTAATCAAACCAACACAAGTCAAACTAAAATAATGTAGCAATCATGGCATTTTTAACAATTTGTTCAATTCTTTTAGATTAACAACTCACAAATAATCAAACCACAATAAATTTTTATATATTGGTTCAAATTAAGATCAAAAGAGATAAAAACATATCTGTTGTTGGATCGATTTAGAGAGCAAAAAGAGGTTGTGCTACTATTAGGTTAGGTTTCTAGGAAAATGAGGGAGAAATGAGAGAGACATGGCAAATGAAAAGAAACTATGTCAAGAAATGTAAAGGGTAAAAGCATATTTTCTCTTTTTTTCTTAACAATTTTAATATTTTACATTTCCTTTTTTGAAAATAATTTTTACCCATTAAACCTTTTAATAAATGTTCTCTATACGAAGCATGTTTCTAACATTTTCCCAGCATTTTTTGTAAACATAGGAATAAACTTTTTGCAGCCTACTATGCCCAATTTACTTTATATGGAAGTAGGTAATAAAGAGTAAAAAGTACTCTTCAATGTAAGAATTAACAAACAATAATCTAGATCTTCATAAACTTCATCTCGATCATCAATTTCCAATAGCAATTGATGATTGTCCTGAATACTTACTTACCTAGATACATTTTTATAAAAGTCTTATGAATAGAAGATTCAAGTTTAGTATTAACTATAGTATGGTCTAAAACTGGACAGCACCATACTTTTTCGTCCCTAAATAAAGCATTTCCTATGGATACTCATGTTCTAAACCTAAGATAGCATTATCACATGGAATTTCTCATTAGTCAATTGCAAGGGGAAAAATCATAGAGTAACTAAAATTATTGCCTTCCATATCAAAGGCCAACCAATGAATAAATCCCTAAAAACTCCTCTGTTTTCCATTCATTTAAAAAAATTCAAAAAAAAAGAAAATAGATGAAAAAAAATTAAGTAGACCCATTTAGGGCTAGACCTTGGACAAGGTTTTTATAAATCGGATCACCTAACCAAGCTTGAATTACTATTTATTAATAACAATATAAAATTTATATTTAAATTTAATTTTAAAAAATTATAAATATTAAAATAAAAATAATATTTTTTAAACAATGAAATTGGCTATTGGGCTATCCCATCTACTAGTCTAGTATTGACAAAAATGATCACCATTAGTAATGTGGGTTGGTTCAATTGGTTGAGTACTCATTGATGCCTTATTAAGCACCAAGGTTTGGTTTCACTAGTTCCACTTGGTGGGTGATCTATAAGTGTCATTATTAGCCTTCTTTGAAACTTATGGTATACCCTGAACATAAACTAGAGTAGCCTCCCATTACCTAAACTTTTTTAACAAAAATATATGTTAACCATTTAGTTCATTCTAAAATCATGAAATAAAGCTATTATTCCTCATATGTATATATATACACACATATAGAAAAATTGTAACATCTAAGAAAATTAAAGACTCATGTAACTAAAATTATAAAGCAATTAAATCAACATTTAAAATGTAATTAGTTAAATTGAAGTTTAACTCGTAACAAAAGTAAAAATGCAAATTTAAATACCGAAAAAATTTAAAGATGATTAAAAATAACATTTAAAACATAAGTAATTCAATTAAATTGTAATAATAAAATCATAACAAGAAAATATTAATAATTCTGTTGACCTTCTAGGAGACCCTCACTATACTGTAGGAGTGTAAAATAATATATGGATATTATCATAGATTTAAATTGAATGTAGTTTATAATGATTATTAGTACAAACATTAAATTCACATAGTTGTAACAAGGTTTTAAAGTAATCTACAAAAAATTAGGACTAAGTAAATGAAAATTAGGAAAATACTACTCATACTATCTATTAACTTTGAGTCCTAAAAGACTCAAAAGAAATTTTAGTCATTTTCGGGTGTTGTTTTGGCATGTTATGGTTGTTTGACTTGTTTTGTGAGGCTTTAGGTTTCATTGCTTTTTTTGGCTATACTATTAGGACTTTTTTCCATATGGTTAACCCAATCTTTTAATAAACATTTCCTTTTTCATTTTTTTTCTTGTTTCTTTTATGACTTTTAGAGATGATGTTGGGGCAATTGTGAAGGCAATACTTTGTTAAAAGAATTAGGGAAATGTTTGTTAAAGCATGGCTTTCGGAATGGTTTCTATCAGCTTTTTATCCATTTTTATGAACTCTCTTTTTCAGCTTGGTTTACATTACTCATCTTGCTTTTTTTCTGGCTAGGTTGTTCTACTAATTGCCATAGAGAATATTTGCTTCTTTTTCAGGTATTTATTTTGAATGGGTTTTAGGGGTTACATTTTGTTGATTTGAAAAAAGGGTGTGAGAGATTATGGGAAAAGGAAAAAATGGAAAATTTGTTAAAAAAAATGTTAGAAGAATTTGGAAAGATTAATGGAGGTTGAGGAATTTGAACAAAAGATTGAAATGATGCATCCTCCATTATAGTCAACTCTGGGATTATTTTTATTCTAATAAAAATGCATCTGTGTTCCATTTTTTTTCATAAGATCTTATTATACTTTCTAAAAGTACATTAAAATCTGTGCAACACCAAATACTTTATTATATTTGGTTTGACAAAATTTAGTTTTAATTTTTAAGAAAAAGTACCTAACATTCTAACTGTTTTCAGCAACTTTTATTTTTGGCCGTATAATTTTGCATCTATGCTAAGACTAGCTTATTACAAGAAGATCACACAGAAAATGCTAACTTAGATATTCCCCTCATGAATCTTTAAGATGCTAAAACATATATAAATAGGCACCAAAATGAATACCAGATGTGTTAATATATGTCTTTAAGCCAATCATATTAGGCATAGGATATATAGTCAATAATGTAAATCAATCAATTTTTCTTTAGTGATACAAGGGTCTTCTTTATTTTAGGTGCATAACTAACAATCAGGAACTACTAATTCGATGAAGCCCATGGAATATAAAAAGCCTTGCAAAGTAATTATAAAGAGTTATAATTGTGTGATCATTATACATCAAAGACATGCTTCTAAAATGTTCCTAGTCATTGTATCGCCAAGAAAAGGTATTGATAATGCCCAAAAACTAGTACATGTTAAGCCTTCTTACTTATGAAATAATCAATCGATCTCATGGGTATAATAAATACTCAGGGTAACATATAAGTGCTTGTTTGAAAAATAAGTATAGCTCGATATGAGAATTATAGTTATTATTTGTCACTCAAGTGTTTATAGAAATGTTCTCACTTGCAAGTTGTGTAACTAGCCTTTAGATTTGTGATACTAGGTCATCTTATATTTGAGAGTGTCATACTTTGAGTTCATTATGAAAACCTCCTAAGAAAAGACGCCAAAGGTAAGGTGATTTTAGGTATGATATGAAGCATACGGAGGTGGATGAGTAATTTGGAGAGATTTCACCACTCTAAGTGACAAAGAAGATATATCTCATTTATTTTTTGCTTCGGTTAATATGATAAAGTTTCTAGCAAGAGCAAGATGAATTTAGGAGAAATCATTGCTATAAGTTCATGAGTTTAATTAAAAGCTGTAGGAACTAATACGGATTGTTAAATGAGTAAACATTGTGCCAAGCTCATGCTCAATCTGGGATATATGGTGAAATGATCAAATTACACTAGATAGCTAGTTACTGAAAGGATTTGAAGAAGTCACTATGACTCCATAACATTTGGGTGGTAATGATGAACATAAATCTAGTTACTGAAAGGATTTGAAGAAGTCACTATTGTCGCAACGTGCCCCCGAGTGGATCCTCGCGGATCTAGGGATGTATACGACTTAAAATATTTTTCTAAGTAGGAAATGTCTTTTTGACCGAGACTTTTCTTTTGTAATGTGATTAGAATGATAAAGTATGGATTCTCGACTTGTGATACAGTAAGAGGGACCATAAGATGAATTGCTTATCTTATTGGTCTCGGATGACCATCATAAAGTGGCCAACGTGTAGAATTGCCACCGATCATTTCGGGCTAGGCATGATCGGATGCCTATTGCAACCTATGTTTTGAGTTACGAAACTCAAAACATCGATCCCGTGGTCTACGTAGTACAAAGATTCACCATTTGGGTTCGAGAGTTAGTTACGCACGATGAGATACGAACCTTTGTGCGATGCCCGAAATCGATACCTTACTAGCTATATCTTATCTCAGTTTTAATTCTTTCGATCTTAACTCGTTATTATTTCGATATAACCCCCTTTTAATGCATGAACTTTATAGAAATACAAATCTAGGTTTTGATGAAAAGATTTAATCTCGTATACGCCCCGGAGAGATGAGGAATATAGAGATTTTCAATAAAAATGACCTTTGAATTTTACTTTGAAAAATGAAATATTCCACTTTGGGCATTGAAGAGATACCCACGTAGAATATTACCTTCAATTTTGTTTGAAATGATTGGGAAACATGAATGCAAATAATCATCACAAAGAAATCACGTTAGTAAGGCAACAAATAAAGTAACATAACATGGATCATTCAATGCAATCATAAAGAAAATGGATGGACTATTGGAATTTATCTAACAATCGGCATCGATTATCTGGGAATAACCGAATCAACAATTTTTGAGATGCATCTAGGTTTCTTGATTGAACGAGGTTTGTTTGACACATTCGTGGAAGTCTAGGAAGGAGAAAATTTTAATTGTAGTTGAAAGATAGGGTTAGAGTATCCCCTCAAAAAAATGAGGTTGGAGTATCCCCGTGGATGACAAATAATTTTGACAAAGGAAGATTTTTAAATCTTGACAATTTTGAAAAGCCTGGTTGGAGTATCCCCTCAAAAGGTTAGGGTTAGAGTATCCCCGTTGATGACAAATCATTTTGACAAAGATTTTTCATTCTCAACAATTTTGAAAAGCGAGTTTAAAGTATCCCTTCGAAAGTTCGGGGTTGGAGTATCCCCAAAAGTGACACATCTGACACTCTTTAGAGAAGTTGAGTTGAAAAACTTAAGTTGACAAAAC
>JBBYHK010002821.1:0-12389 GCA_038382065.1 Adansonia grandidieri | reverse complement strand
CTAAAAAGCGTGTCCCACATGATTTGTTTTTTAACCTTGGTGTTTCTTAGTTTCAATGTTGTAAAAAATTTCCACTTCAAATTTACAAGGAAAAGACTACAGAAGCATTATGGGAGAGTGGTGGTCCAATTGCACATCGAAAAAGTTGAATTTTTTTTTGGAAGGTACGTTCCCTTGTCTTGTTTAATAACCTTTATGAAGGGTGACTCAAAAAAATTATGTCTTGTATGGCCATGCAAAATATGGCCACATATATCTCCTCAAGAATAGGACAAATTCCATGTTGGTGGTTGTGTGATGATAATTAGGCTTTTGCTAGTTACAGAAAATCCCTTTGTAGTTGAAAATATGTTACTCTTTTTTTAAAGTTGAATGCATTATCAGTAGGTATTTTACAGAAAACGTCAACATCGAAATGTACACAATTGACTATAAGGTTACTTTGGCTTCAGAGAAGATAACACATCATACCATAGGGATGATGGGGACACAAATATAGCCCCATTGAAGGATTTTCACATGAACTACTTCTACTTCACACTACTTAAGTTATGTGATACATATCCGCATGAAGTAGCTTATCCACCTAAAATGTATTTTTGCAGAGCAGATTATGACTTCCATAATGCTCTAGTGTCTCTTGAGAGCGATAAAAATGTTAAAATGATCATTTATAAGAAGGGAAAATAGAGCTTTTGATCTGGTATGCTATTGTTGTAAGCTGTCCTGAAGGCAATTGCTTGTAGAATATAAATAGGAAAATGTTGTAGCTACATTTGTAAAGAGTGTTGGAGATATGCCTTACAATTGCAACTAAATAATTGATTTGCAGTTGAATAATTAGTAAATCGACCATGTCTTTAGGAACTTTTGTTTTATGACTTAATTTTAGGAGTCAGCTAGAATATGCCTTGATATTTGTAGATTTTTTTTATTTTATTGTTATGTATCAGCCCTACATACTGAGCAGTGAAGTGAATGAATTGAGTGTGCTTCCAAAAACCAAAATCCTCAATTTTACTGTTCCATACATTTTTCTATTTAGTTTTTGTGTCAAATAACAACAACTTGGTATCCGAGCCCTGCATCTTGAGGGATCTGTGATTAAAAAGCCCAAAAAAACATAAAAACCCAGACCTAGAAATACAAAAACCCTTGAAAATGTAAGCTGAAATATCATTCTCTAATGTTACCCCGCCATTAATTTTTTATGATGATAACTATCAAGCTTGGATTATTAGAATGACAACCCATCTTGAAGCATTGGATCTTTGGGAAGCTGTAGAAGAGGACTACGACGTTCCGCTGTTGCCCGCAAATCCAACTATGACACAACTAAAGACTCGCAAAGAAAGAAAGACAAAGAAATCCAAAGCTAAAGCATGTCTATTCTCTGCTATCTCAAAAAACATATTTACAAGGATCATGAATTTGGAGTCAGCTAAGGCTATTTGGGACTACCTCAAGAGGGAATACCATAGCAATGAAAGAAGTGCAAGTGCTCAATTTGGTCAGGGAGTTTGAAATGCTGAAAATGGAGATAGAAACTATCAAAAACTACTCTGACAAATTGCTGAGCATAGTAAACAAGGCGAGACTGTTGGGTAAGAATTTTTCTAATGAACGAATTGTGCAGAAAATTCTTGTAACTTTGCCAGAAAAATATGAGTATAAAATTTCTTCATTAGAAGAATCCAAGGATTTTCAAGCATATCCTTGGCAGAGTTAGTGAATGCATTACAGGCCCTAGAGCAAAAGAGAATGATGAGAAAAGAAGAAACTATGGAGGATGCTTTCAAAGCAAAGCTAGCAAATTTAGGAAAAGGTAAGAAAAACAATGACAAAAGGAAGAGCAGCAAGATTAGCAACAACAATAGAAATAAGACGTATCTACCTTGCCCACATTACAAAAAAAAAAAAAAACAAATCACCTGCCGAAGAAGTGTTGGTGGAGACCTGATGTCAAGTGTAGAAAATGTGGCAATATTGGGCACACGGAGTGGATTTGCAAGTCTTAACAACAACAAGAGGCAAAAGCATCTACTGAGCAACATGAAGAGGAGCAGCTTTTTGTCGCAACCTATTTCACTACAAGTAACAGCTCCAGCAATTCTTGGCTGATAAACAATGGTTGCACAAACCATATGACAAATGACCCAAAGCTCTTTAAAGAGTTTGATAAAACTATAATTTCCGAAGTAAAAGTTGGAAATGGTGATTTTGTTTCAGTAAAAGGCAAAGGAACTGTGGTTATTGAAAGTTTAACAGGTTTGAAGCACATTACTGATGTTTTGTATGTGTCGGACATTGACCAAAATTTGTTTAGTGCTGTGTAGTTGGTTGAAAAAGGTTTCAAAGTTATATTTGAAGATAATGGTGCTTGATCAAAGATGGAAAAGGCAGAGATGTATTCAAAATGAAAATGAGAGCAAAAAGTTTTGCTCTGAATCTAATGGATGAGGCAAATAGCTTTGTCAAGTGCTATAAGCAATGCACAACTATGGCATAAACGACTTGGGCACTTCCATCATGCTGGACTTTTGTATGTGCAGAAACATAATTTGGTGAAGGGTGTGTCATTGCTAGAAGAAAAGCTGGTTGATTGTGTGGCTTGTCAACATAGCAAGCAAGTTAGAAGGCCTTTCCTTCAAACAGTATGGAGAGCAACACACAAGCTGCAACTTGCACACACAGATATTAAAGGACATTAGAAAACATCATCTTTAAATGGTAACAGATACTATATTGTATTTATTGATGATTATAGCAGATTTTGTTGGATTTATTTCCTCAAATTCGAATTTGAGGTTGCTAATGTATTTTGGAAATATAAAGCATGGGTGGAGAATCAAAATGGTTGCAGGCTGCGCACAATAAGATCAGATAATGGGAAAGAATATACAAATGCCACTTTTGACAAGTTCTATGAAGAAGCCGGTATTGAGCACCAGCTTACAGCACCTTATACTCCATAACAGAATGGAGTGAGTGAGAGAAAAAAATCAAAGTATTATGGAGATGACGAGATGTATGCTACATGAAAAGGAGTTACCAAAGAAGCTATGGGCAAAGGCTACAAATACTGTTGTTTTCTTGATAAATAGGCTGCCAACAAGAGCCTAGCAAGAGAAAACTCCATCTGAAGCTTGGTTTGGCTGTAAACCAGATTTGCAAAATCTAAAAACTTTTGCATGTCTCTGTTTCTCTTATGTGCTGCAGGTAAAAAGAGACAAACTTGGGAAGAAGGCAAAACCGAGAGTTTTCATTCGATATAGCAGCTCTTCCAAGGCTTACAGAATTTTTCAACCAGAAAATAGAAAAGTTATTGTAAGCAAAGATGTCAAGTTCATGGAAGATAAACAATGGAATTGGAAGGAAATAATACAGAAGCAGCTGTCAAAAATTCCACAATACTTTGATGACAACATTTATGATGTCCCAGTTAGAGGTACAAGGTCCTTAACTGATGTTTATGAAAGAGGCAATATTGTTATCTTTAAGCCTGCAGAATATAAAGAGGCTGAGAAGGATGACAAGTGGATTGAAGCAATGAAATAAGAACTTCGGATGATTGAGAAGAATGATACTTTGTAGTTGGTGGACAAGCCTCAACACAGAAATGTCATTGGAGTCAAATGGGTTTACAGAACCAAAATTAATACAGATGGTTCTGTAAACAAATATAAAACCAGATTAGTCGTGAAGGGGTATAGTTAAGTGTTTGGAGTGGATTTTTCAAAAACGTTTGCTCTAGTAGCATGCTTGGATACAATCAGGATGTTACTTGCTTTAGCTACACAAAAAGGGCAGAGGACATACCAGTTGATGTAAAATCTTCTTTTTTAAAATGGTCATCTTCAAAAAGAGATTAATGTAGAGCAACCTGAGGGATTCTACGTTAGTGGACATGAGGAAAAGGTCTATTTGTTGAAAGAGGCCTTATATGGCTTCAAACAGGCTCCTAGAGCCTGGTACAGTAGGATTGATAAATACCTTTAGAGTCTTGGATTTGTTAAAAGTCCAAGTGAAGCTACATTATATGTGAAAAGAACAGATGCTAACTTGATTGTAGTTTCTTTTTATGTTGATGATCTTCTTGTATAGGAAGCAATGAGATACTGGTGAAAGAGTTCAAAACTAAAATGCTTGAAGCATTTGAGATGACAGACCTTGGTTTGATGACCTATTTTCCGGGCATAGAGGTGAAGCAAGACAATGATAGAGTTTTTATCAGCCAAAAGAAATATGCGAAAGAGATACTCAAGAAGTTTCAGATGGAAAATTGCAAAAGCACCAGCACACCAATGAATCAAAAAAAGAAATTCAGCAAAGAAGATGGAGCTAAAAAGTCAATGAAAGTCAATACAAGAGTCTAATTGGTTGTTTGATGTATCTCACAGCTACTAGACTAGACATCATGTTTCCAGTGTGCTTGTTTTCAAGATTTATGCATTCTTCCAGTAAAATTCATTTTTAAGCTACCAAATAGATTGTAAGATATATTAAGGGCACAATAAATTTTGGCATTAAGTATTCTTGCAGTCAAGTTTTTTAGCTTCATGGTTATTCTGACAGTGACTGGGCAGGTTCTTTTGATGACATAAGAAGCACAGTAGGTTTTGTTTTAATTTTGGATCAGGAATCTTTTCTTGGAGCTCAAAGAAGCATGATGTGATAGCTCAAAGTTTAGCAGAGGCAAGTATTTTACTATAAATGCTACTATAAACCAAGCAATATGGATCAAAAAATTACTTGTAGACTTACACATGAAGCAAACTAAGCCAACAGAGATTCATATAGATAACTAAGCTGCAATCGCAATTTCAAATGATCCTATTTTCCATAGGAAGAAAAAGCATTTCAAGATCAAGTTGTATCACTTGAAAGAAGGACAAAAGGCTGGTGAGATTAAACTAGTCTATTGCAAATCTGAAGATCAAATTGCAGATGTGTTAACCAAGGCTCTTCCAAAAGCTAGATTTGAAGTCTTAAGAAACAAATTAGGCCTCTGTAATTACTAAAGCAAGGAGGAGTGTTGCAGATATGCCTTAGAATTACAACTGAATAATTAGTAAATAGACTTAAGTCTTTAGGAACTTCTGTTTTATGACTTAATTTTAGGAGTCAGTTAGAATATGCCTTGATATTTGCAGATTTTTCTATTTTATTGTTACGTATCAGCTCAATATATTGAGCAATGAATTGAATGAATTGAGTGTGCTTCCAAAAACCAAAATCCTCAGTTTTACTGTCTGTTCCATACATTTTTCTATTTAGTTTTTGTGTCAAATAAAAATAAAGAGGTATGAGGAAGCTTTCACTTAAGATAAGCACAAGGAAACTGTTGCTAAAGATAAGCAAGAGGAAGGTGACGCTAAAGATATGTATGAGGAAACTGCCACTGAAGATAGTCATAAGCATATTGCTATTGTTGAAGCGCATGAAGAAGCTACCGCCACTGAGGTGCATGAGAGAGGCTTTTGTGACACGTAACCTGATGTAAGAATGCCAGACCTAACTGAGGAAGATATAACGGAGTTTATGGAGCCTGCCATTATTGATGAGTTAAAGTCACTAGATGGAAGTGATTGTGAAGAGCAAAGAAATAGTAAAAAGTACCCAGATTTTAATTTGGAAACTAACTTTAAGTTTGAATTGACGATTGCTATAAGGTTGGCCAATGTTGATAACTTCAAAAAGGCTTTGAAAGAATAGTCAATAACTAGAGGTGTTGACTATAAGTTTGTGAAAAATAAGTAGGATAAGTTAAAGTGGTATTTAAAGTGTATGAGAATTGTCCCTTTGTAGTAAATGCCTCTAAGAGAGCACATTTCAGATTAAAACGTGGAACCTTAAGCATTAATGTCCTAGAGAATCAAAATATCATTATCAATTTATAGTAAGTGGAAGAGTTTAAGGCCAATCCAAAGGAGTCAATCATTAGGTTAAAGACTCAAGTTTTAAGAAGTCTTAGATTTGAGGTCGAGATCTAACAACTATATAAAGCAAGGTGGTCCATACTGAAGATTATATACATGTCGGTAAAGCATCACAAGGTCATGTCTACCCTCATGCATATATTGGATTTCAAAAATCAAAATAAAACAAAAATAAAAGCAATGGAAAATAAAAGTAGAGAAACAGCCAGGCATCTTTATGGATCTGGTAAGAGGCGATTTACATGTAGCAAAAATATAAATCAACATTGTAAATGAAACACTCAACTGATTAGGGAATACCTGACTCTAAGATCTCGTAATCTAGAGTTTTTGCAAGTTTTGTAGATGCAGATAAGTTAACAGTAAGGCTCTCTAAAAGATTTCCTAAGATCATAAGCAATCCAAGCATCTTGCCTCCAACAATTGTCCATACAAATGATCATTAGAACCTTTTCAAGGTCTGGTGTTCTCTAACGCTAGTTAGAAGGATTTTGAATCTAAACCAAAAGGTTAAACTTGATTTTCTCACTTACGAGTTAAACCAAAAAAGAAAACCAAGAAACAAGAGGAAGAGATAGTGGCAATCCCTTGGTAGGAACTATTGTGATTAGCGGCTAGCTCTTAGAAAGTTGAAGAATTACCCTAATTTCCACTTCTTTCTTTTGACTTACCTTACCTTATGATATTATGTTTTAGAAAAAACTGGTTTTTCTTCTATCACTAAATCAATAGCCAATCACCTTTATCATAATAAAGGAAAAGGTTGAATTGCAATTAAACTCTTACTTAGATTAAACACTTTAACCTTCAGTAAATCAAGAGTTTAATTCTTACATAACCAACATCATATGGCCGAACTATACACATCGTATGGCTAGGTAGGAGTTGACCAAGGTGATATCCAAGTAGCTTGGTTTGGTTCAAAATTGAGCTTTAAAGGTTAAGTCATAGTCAGCCAAGACAAGCTTTATATAAGAGATTTAATTCATTGATTAATCTCTTAATTAAGCTTGTAAAAATCCTATTTAATTTTCTTATTCTATAATTATCACATAATTACGAAATTAAGATAATCAAAAGAATTTCAATTAGCTAAAAAATAGAGTGGTTTGATTCACAGTTAACTTTCAATCTAGGGTGAAATTCTTTCACGAGGACAAGATTATCCACCAAAGACATGGTTTGTCCTAAGTTAGGCATTATCCAAATAAGACCATCTTATCTACCATGTAATAACAAGAAACTGAAGATTTAGATTTCACAAATATAATTTTATATTCCAACCAATAACTAAAATTGAACTATTCAATTTAGTTCTCAATATAAATTTTAACCTTTTATTTAATTAAGTCAAACTTAATTAAATCATGAATTTAATCCAATTATTGCACCTTATCATGTGTGACCTATTAGGTTCCCAATTGTACTTTATGATTTTACACACATACCCTATGATTTACAGACATAGATCATTAGTAGGATCTAATAACCTATTATGATTACCCAAATGGTAAAAGTCAATGTGACCTTATCAAAACCTTTTAGTGACCAGTCTATTAGTGTAATTCGATCCTTCCATCAAATATCCAACATTAAGCAAAAGCATAGTGCAGTGTCTACATGTCCTTTAACCAATACTAGTTTTTAAAACTTATGGTGAATGATATAAGTTAATGAAAAAGAATTTCTCACAAACTTATTGTGCTTTGACCAGATAATTTAACTTTATTAACCATAATTAATAATAATTAAGATATATCTCCATTTGCCACTAGAAGTGATGGATCCTCTCAAGATCACATATTCACCCTTGTATAATTATGTCATACCCAAAATCACCCTATCATAGGCATCCATCCTTGTAGACCCGTTCATGATGAAATCAAAGCATGACACTTCCTATACAAGATGATCTAATACCATAAGTTAAGTACTATTTACATAGTTGGCAAATGAGAACATTTTCACAGACACTTGAATGACTAATACCAAATGGAGTTTTCAGACAGACCATGTTCAGTGAACTTGTTTCCCTAAACAAGCACCTACATGTTACCCCAAGTATCCCTTGTACTTCAACCTATGAGAATGGCTGCTTATTTCATAAGTAAAAAGGCTTAACATGCAATGGTCCTTGAGCATTATCTATGCCCTATCTTAACAATATAATGACCATGGACATTTTTAGGAAATTAGCTTTGATGCATAAAGATCTTATAATTATAACACTTTGTAATTTCTTTACAAAGCCTTTTAAGTTCCATGGACATCATCTAATTAGTGCATTCATGATTGTTTATCATGGCACTAACATGAAGGAAAACCTTGTAACACTAGAATTACAGACATGTTTGAATTAATTAATGGTATATCCCATGTCCCAATCTCATTAGTTCAAGAGTATACATTACCAACTTAGAGATTACAAGAAAAATTTTCGAGTGATTCAATTGTACTATGAGATTATACTGAAGACCTATCCAAGCACTATGGTGAAGTTGAGTTATGAAGCACAACCCCTCGCAATGATTAATGGCATTGGAAAATAACCTATATTTCAGTGAATATTTATTAGCTTTCAACTAATGAAAATAGGATTTATTGCAGGTTGTAGATCAATAATGATCTCATTGTTTTTTTTTTTTTTGAAAATCCATTTCAGAGGACATTTTCTCAATGCAATTAGGCGAACTAGAAGTGAGAACATGTTTCCAATTACTACTGCAGTTTTTGAGGCGGAAAAAAAAATAGTTAGAGGTTGTTTCTAAGCGAACTATTTGATAAGATACATGGGGTTGATCATAAGGATCTTGTCTTAATGTTAGACATGTAGAAGGTAACTGATTACCTTTATTTGATGCATAATATCATGTTGTTTCCTTTGGTTAACACATAATACCTTTTTTTTATACGCATAACACCACTCAATGGAACATGATAATCAGGATCTTTTTTGTTTCAAGCATGAAAGGGTTAGTTCAGACATTTCAAGAGTTATTGCTAGTTACTAAGCATAGATTTGGCATAAAGAAATTGCACGAGAACTTTAAAAAGCAATGGTGAGGCAAGCATTACAAAGACATGCTCTAGCAAATGGCAACTGTGACAATTGAAAGTGCATTTAATTGTGCCTTGAAGAGATTTTAAGAAACTAAAGATGAGAAGGCATATGAATATCTAATGCACATAAACCCAAATTCATGGATCAGATCACATTTCAAGTTTACGAGTATCGCAACATGGCCCGGATACAACTCTTGACTAACAGGACTTAATATATATATATAAAGGTGAGTATACCACTCGTTCCTATATATCTATATATCATTATTTTTTTCATTTTTAGGGGCCATGTCATTACTATTTTTTATTTTTCATGTTTGGAGATTGAGTCATCAAGATGAATCGCTCTCTCGATTTAACCCTAACTATTTATTTTCTTACAGTAGCCACCAATCTATTTTGGCTAGGTGAGATTGGTCACCTATTGGAGTTCATATTTCAAGGATTATGAAATCCTAGAAAACAAACTCCGAGGTCTATGCTAATACCGAAGATCACGTGAAAGGGTTCGTGAGTAGATTACAATCATGAGTAAGAAACAATCCCTCTCATGACACCAAAAAATTGGTACCTTATTAATTACATGTTAATACAAATTTTGATTTTTTATTCGATTCCAATATCCGGTATTTAATTATAATTCTCATATATTAAAATAAAATTTTATGAAACAAATTTATTATTCCATTTGAGAAAATCAGATTTTCAATATTTTTGAAAATCAAAATATCTTTCATATTCCATCAGAGGATCAAAGGAACACAAAAGATTTTATCATTATATCTTTTACACCCATTGAAGAACCAAATGAATGCAAAAGGTTTTAAAAAATTAAAATATCTTTCACACCCCATCGGAGGTTTGGATGAATAAAAGAGGTTTTATTTTTACAAAATTCAAAAAATCTTGATTTTCTTGGTTTTTAAAGGATATCTCATTGTTAAAATAATCCACGAAAGCTCTTCAATATGCTAGGGGAGATTTTGCATACTACTTTAAGTTGGAGACATTTCCTTAATTTTAAAACTTCCAAATTTATAAGAAATAATAAAAATTTGTCCTAAGACCCAGTTTCAACAAAAAGTACAAAACTAGACTCTAAGACTCGGGTTTGGTCGAAGAGACCAAAATGTCCTAAAGTGCACCTTCGACATAAAAATATCTCAGTGACTAAAGGACTCATTCTTAGGTAATATTATTAAAATGTCTCTAAGATGTACCTTCGATGTGAAATTATCTCGATAACCTTAAAGGACTTGATAACTTCATAAAAGGATGAAACTATTCCTACTGTGCACCTTTGACATGAAAGCATCCTAGTAATCAGACAAGACTTGGTTCTTATATAAATTACTAAAATGTCCCTATGATTTATTTTTGATATGAAAGTATCCCGGTAACCTAAACGACTGGATAATTTCATTAAGGATGAACATATCCTTATTATGCACCTTCGACATAAAAGTATCACAATGATCATAAAAGACTCAGTTCTATGATAAATTACTAAAATACCCCTAGGAACTACCTATGTCATGAAAGCATCTCAATAACCCTAAAAAACTAAAAAATGATATGAAATGACAATTGGGTAATTTGATATTAAAGATGATCTAAAAGGCAAAAATTACTAATAGGTCCTTAAATTTCTCAAAATTACATTTCGACCCCTAAGTGGTGGAAAAATACTAAAATTACTTCTAAAATGTTCAAAATATCCTAATTGCATAATTTAATGTGAGAAATGACCTAATTAGTCCTAAAATACAAGACTTCCTAAATTTACAATTCGACCCCTGAATAATTTAAAATACAAGAAATAGCCATTAAATAAAATCAAAATGCATAGAGAATACTTATATTAAGCCCTATAACATTAGGCCAAGCACTTTAGGCCTAGAATCAACTTTTCTAAATTTTGCAAATAGGCCTCTTTACTTTCTAAAATTACCAAGTGACCTTTAAATGCCAAAAAATTGAAAATTTCTATCTTTTTAGCCACTACTCATTTGACATAGGCATGTAAATGCCCCTAGATAAGTTTGATACAATTTAAAAATTATAAAATAGTCCCTATGGGTTTCACCCAGCTAAAACAAAACTCCTAAATGGCCTAAAAATGTGAATTACATTTTGAACCCCCATAGACTTTGGCTTAGCTAAGGAATACTCTTAAATAAATTTGAAAAAATTGGAAAAACTATGAAAGAGCCCCCATAAAGTGCTGCCATGAACCAAAACAACCCTTATATGGCCTAAAAATTAAAGGAAAAAATATTTTAACCTTCAAAGATTCAACTATTTACAAAATAACCTCTAAAAATTCACTTTTCATGAACTACACCTAAATGCATCTTAATGCCATCCTAGAACACTACCAAGCTCAAAACACTAGCAATTCTCAAAAGAAAAATCACAAACTAGATGCAAAGAGAAAAAAATGCTAAATACAACCATGCATGAGCCATGAAAGCCATCAACATTGGAATTTATTTAAGCACAACATGATTTAAAGCATTTTAACTTTGAAAATATGGTTTTAATAAAATATAAACAAAAATAAAAGGGATGGTCATGATTCCAAGCTTAGCTTTTAAAGCATGAAATATGCCATAGCTTAAGCTTTATCTCGTTAGTAAGTAAGGATCATGGAACTACCATCAAGAGTTGAAAGAGATGAAAATAAAGTGAACAAAAATAGAAGATGAAATGAACTACACGAATTTTCAAGAAAAAAACTACCTTGAAAGCTTTGAAATACATCAAATTCCTTTTTTCTTTTTTATTTTTTTTATTTTTATGGCTAAAAACTAAGAGAAAGAAATGAAAAACATTCTCCTCTATTTATAGGGGAGAATGATTCGGCCAAAAAGGATGAAAATCCTTCTTGAAAACATTTATCCAAAAGTAATAATAATTTATCCAAAAATAAATCATATCATAAGCTTTGAAAACATCGTCAATAGGTATATCATTCATTTATTACATTTTCTTTATTTCAATTAGTTAAACTCATTAAAGTTAAACTCATTAAATATTGAGAGTTTATGTATTTTAATGGTGAAATTGTAAATACTTCTTTAAAAATTATTTTTATTGTGTTATTATTATTTCAAGTAATGATATTTACAGTATGATAATAGTACAACAAAATAATAACGTAAATCAAGAAATGGAAGCCATAATAAAAAATAACATATCAAAAATAAAAAAAAATCATATATTAGACTTAAACTAGCAACTGGACCTATCTATAGGTCTAGGCCTGTGTCTAGATTTTAAGTTTCAAGTAAACTCATCCAAAACATTGTTTTTAAAATAAAATAATATATTTTTATTTAAATTTAATTATAAAATATATAAATATTAATATAAAAATAATTTTTT
>JBBYHK010002789.1:0-12395 GCA_038382065.1 Adansonia grandidieri | reverse complement strand
ATATAATTAAAGAATATCATATTACAAAAAAAAATTACAAAAATTATTATTTATTTTTTGAACTTAAACATGTAAATCATAGGAAACGATTACACATGATATAAAATAAAAAAACAACATAAAACATAAATGAACTGAGCCTAAATCGGAACTCAAAAGGATGCCAAAATGTAACAATCCGAACCAAAAATAAACTGAATTTGATATGATTCAAACTCAAAATGACTTGATTGAAACTATCCAATTGCCACCTTTATTTATATCCTAATTGGTAGTGATCAACAAAAGCTTTTTTTATTATTATTTTTCCATTTTTAAATGTCTCAAAATTTTTTCTTCCTTTTTTTTTTTAATTGTAGCACTTGATTATTATAAGTTCTATTTAGAGGTGTTCATGAGATAGACCAATCAAGCACAAATAGAATTTCAAAGTGTGTTAGATTTGATCCAATCTATCTATTAAGTACAATAAAATATATTTATTTAAATATATTTTAAGATATTAAAAAATTATATTAAAATGTCAATATTTAAAGATGTTTTATAATAAATTATAAAAAATAAAAAACTTTAACAATAATAATAATAACATTTTCCTAATTATTTCTCTCTCTTTCTCTCACACACACATTTTCTTTTTATTTTTATTTTTTTCCTCTTTGCTTTTTTATGCAAGAATTATTTTTTTTAAAATTATATATGGCTAACTTTATTAAATTATTTTAAATTAAAATTGTTTAAAAATTTTTAATGAATGAAAAAAAAGAAAAAATAATAGATTTAACTTTTTTATTTATTTTTTAATTCTTTTTTATTTACTTTTAAAAATACAAAAAGATAAATCAATTTTAATAATTATATTTAACAATAATTTTTCCTTAAAAGGTAAATAAGAAAATGATAAATAATAATGAAAAATATTTATAATTTTTTAAAACATAAAAATAGAAAAAAAAAACATTTTTCCTTTATTTTTATTTTTCCCCTTTTCTCCTTGCCTTGTCGCTAGTAGATTGAGGCAACCTGACACTCTGATCATTCTCCTCCTCTTCTATATATCCTTTTTTTCGTCATTGGTGGGCTTTCTTCTTCTTCGTTCCTTTTCTCTCATTTCTTTCTTTCTCTTTCATCTTTCTCCCCTTCCTCTACCATTTTTTGTTGGACTTTATATGGCTCACATGATAATTAAGTGAACCGAGATAAATATTTTATTTAATATTAAGGTGATATGATCTAGAAGATCTCATTCAGATTAACTACTCTAGTGGTAAGAGTTAAACTCTACGTCAGTAGCAAATTAAAATACAGACTCTTTAATGGTATGATACAACTCTAATTAGTTTTCTAGTATAGGTCCTTAGTCTAGTCTATATAAATTACCTGTGCACCATCATAAGGTAATTATCCAAAATAAAAGAAATAGACTATAAGACTTATATGAGGTGTTCGTCTTCTTGTACTTAGAGCAATGCTGCGTTCTTGATCAACAATGGTTAGAGGTACATTGTTAATTAAATATTACATGAGGCATCAGAGCTAGGTTCTCTACCTATGTTGTTTAGATTACAAATCACATGCTTTATTATTATTATTTTTTATGCATATATTAATCGTCTTTTGAAATATCCTTTTATTCTTGATAAAATTCTAATATGTGATTTCCATGTCATTTTAATAATTAAACTTATCTATGATATATTTATGATAATAAAAAATTAAAATTGAATTAGTTGTTTTTAGCATGTTGGGAATATAATGGTAGCATGTACTCCTCCTATAAAGCATTAAAAAAATCCGTACTCTCAACCTAAGCTTAAGTGCTTATATGTATGATAAAGTTTATTGTTAGAATTACAATGTAAACGTGCACATCAATATGTCATAAAATAAATACATTATAATCTTATGCATATTTTTATGTGACTTAAGAATGCATATTATACATTATATCATGATTTTTGAATCAGCTATAGTATTACAATTAAAAAATTCATTGTAGTATGTAAATTTTTACTATATAAAGAATAGATGAAGCATCTAAATCACTAACTTGGTATTAGCCAAAGCATTTTAAGTTACATGATTTAGATAAATTGGCAGTCATTTAAAATAAGAAATTTTTCTTTAAATAACTACATACTGTAAACATCAATAAAGTTTTACACCATGAATTTATTTGGTATATATTTGAGTTAATAAATCATGTATGCAATTATTTATGGTATACATATATTATGTCATTACAAAAAATCTAAATCAATTGCTTAGGAATAGCCATATCATCTTAAGTTGATTGATTTAGTTAAATTTGTAGTTATTTAAAATAAAGTTTTCTTTAAATAATTACATGCGAAGGATGGCATTAATATGTAATATTTGTGCTATAATTGAAATAAGTTAACATGATTTAATATTATATTTCGATACAATTATTCATATGCAGTAAAGAATGATGTATATATTAAGGATGGCATTATTAAAGTTCTAAATCACTAGCTTAAGAATAGCCATAGCATCTTAAGTTAGTTTATTTAGATAACAATTGGTAGTTATTTAAAATAAGGTTTCTTTTAAATAACTACACAAGAAAATTGGCATTATAAAGAATTATTTATGATATGCAATAAGCTTTATGCATACATGTTGGAAGTTATTATTGAGTTCTAAATTATTAATTTAAGAGTAGCCACAGCATCTTGAGTTAATTGATTTAAATAAAATAGTAGTTATTTAGAAACTACATAAAGAAAAATAACATCGATAAAATGTTGGACCATGAAATTAGTTATTTGGCCTCACAGGGAAGTATTTAATTTTGTAAAATGGTTAAAGGATAAAACAATATAACATTAAAGTTAAATTTTCATAGGCCCACAAGTATGGATTATTTAATTTTGATGTTTTAAGGTTGTTGTTTTTTCATTAAAGTTATGTAAATTTATATATATGATGCACCTCTACCCACATGAAGGTTTGAATTTACATTTAAATATAAAATATTCAATTAAAGTATTGTTCCTTTCATTTAGCAACAAATTCTACTATTGTGATCTATAAGGCTACTAGAATTAAATGCTATCCGGTAATGAAAAATTACTCTAATGAAGGAGTTGATTAAGCTATTTTGAGTGTAAGGACCTTGACTTAGCATTAAGGTAAGTGCATAAGATGAAAATAGATTTTGATGTACAGTGGGAGCAATCTAACCATTTAAAGTTAATATACATCGAATCCTATATTAGTAAATCAAATTAGAATTTCATCTTGAATTGTTATAAGGTCAAGGATTATTACAAAGCCACTGAAGACCAAATTGTTAAATCTAATAAGGTTTTGGCTATCACCCTGATAAGGAAGCTTTCAAGAATAAAATGCAACAATTCTAAAAGTTGTGCATGAGCACATTATGTGATTTGAGAGACATTGTTGCTCGACTTAAATCCTCGGAATTGAGTTTTTTCAGTAAATTTTCTTATTACTTTCATATTCAACTTTTTTCCTAATGAGTTTGACTATAAGAAACACACATAAAGAAAATAGTCTATCAATGAACTGCCAGTTGTATGTGTTTAAGAGGAAAAAAGATTAAACAATAAGAAACTAGATTCAATTAGTCTAGTGACTCAAGGTAAAAAGTGATAAGTAGGAAAATGCGGTATAAAGGTGAAAAAGGAAAAATACCAATAAAGAAAATGGCATCAAGTCCTTCATTTTGTTTTAACTAAGACATACAAGGAAAGATTGCCTTAAGTATAAAAAGATTTTGAAAAATAAAGGTAAAATTATTTTGTATGAATCTCTTTAGGTGATGTTCCTAATAATATATGGTGGTTGGACTTATGTTCAACAAAGTATATTTCTGTAACCATTTAAGATTCTATAAAGTCAAAGAAACCAAAAGAAAGTTAGAGGAACATCTACTACTATAGAAATCGCTAAAGATTATCAAGATCATTTTTAAAATCAATATTTGTTTTAAAACTTAAAAAATTAAAATTAAAAAAAGGGTTTTATTTTTATTTTAGAAATTTTCTTAGTTAAAAGGAGTTTTGAATTTAAATTTTTAAATTATATTGTTGAAATTTCAAAATAAAACTTTTCCATTGGGTTTTTCATCATTAGTTTGGATCCTGATTGTGAGAATAAATTTGTTAACTATTTACATGATTTCTGATGATAAAGATGTGCTATAGATAAGACTCCTTCAAAGTGTGGTATAAAGATTGTGTCACATCTTCATATAGAAATTTAGGAGAATTGATAATAATGGAGTTCTTGGAACTTTTGAATTTGATACTTAAGTTAGTTGCATTGAGGAAAAAGCAAACTAGCAAGTCCACAAAAGGGAGCTAAAGAAAGCACTGTAATATTTAAAAATCATACATCTTCTCCTAAGTTTATGGATTGATGCATTAAACTACTATTGATGTTTTTATTAAAGTTCCAACTAAATTCTTCTTTAAAACTTTCTTAGAATTACGGAATAGTTGGAATCTAGCTTAAGACATTTATGAATTTAGGTTGTCCAATTACAATGAAGGCTTATAATCCAAACATAAGGAAATTGGATACAAAAACAGTTAGCAGTTATAAGTTATGCAATTAACTTAAAGGGGTACAGGTTTTAAATGTATTTCATATTCAACTAAAATTGTTAAAGCTGGAAATGCTAAGTTTTTTATAGATCATGAGTCCAGTGAGAGTGACTTTTCTCGTAAGGTTGATATTGAGGAATACGTTTATTTAGATTAATCCTTTGTAAAGGACTTGACTCTTTCTCAAAATAAATATATAGAATTAATTAGAGAGCAATCAAATCAAGTACAACGTTTACAATAAATCATTAATCTCACTGATTAAAGGTGTACAACTGTACAAATAATTATAGAATTAAGAGATCCAATGGTTAAGAAACTAGCCAGTTCTATCACTTAGTTGTATACTTATAAAAGTCTAATTTTGATATTTGACATAAAGATGATCTCATTTTCACTGGCTATTAATAGTGAAAATTTCATACTTCAGCGTAAAACTATGATAAAAGAAATGTAACCAATGGCTAATGATCCAGACTAGTAACTCGTTAAATGACCATTTGGTAATGTTAAACGATATGAGGTTAGACTAGTGGTCAAACATTTCACTAAAAGAGATATTGATTACCAACGAGCTTTCTCTCCAGTTTTTTAAGAAAGTTTCATTAAGAATTATCATAGCTTTTGTAGCTCATTTTGATTAAAAGTTACATTAAATGGTAGTGAAAATAACTTACTTGAATAAGGATCTTGAGAAGAGATATACATGATTTTACTTGAAGGTTTCTTTAAAAAATTAATATATAGACTAAAATAAGCATCTCACCAATGGTATATAAAGTTTAACATTTACTAAAATGTTGATCATTGTTTAGACCTTAAAGTTAGTGGGAGTAAAGTCATTATTTTAGTTTTATATTGCAAAAGTGATTTGGCTTTGTTACATGAGGCAAAGGTTTTCTTTCTCAAAACTTGATATGAAGAATTTGAGTGAAACTTCATATGTTATAGGCATCAAGATTCATTAAGATAGGTCTGAAAGACATTAAGTCTATCTCAAGAAGCCTATATCAAGATAGTTTTGGGAAGAATTAGGATGCAAAGCTATTCAACTACAAGGGCATAAATTGTGAAAGAGATATCTCAATTTGAGCCAATATGTCCAAATAATTTAGAAAAAAAAGCATATAAGAGGCATTACATATGCATATAGTATTGAGAGCCTTATATATGATCAGGTTTATACAAAACTTTACATAAGTTTTATAGTAAAAGTGCTTGGCAAATATTAAAGTTATTTTGGCCTTGGACTATGAAAGATGCCAAAGGAATTATGTTATAAAGTAATATCATAAGCAATAAGGTTGAGATATGCTATCTCTAGTCTGAGATTTGTCCACAAGGCCATTAAAGATCTTTTGTGTAACTCTTATGCAATATGATTTTCTAAGAATGATAAAAGTGAGAGTCGTAGCAAGCAAATAGATATAAAGTAGCTTGTTGTTAGAGACTCTATAAAGAAGTAAGAAGTGATATCCAACACATCAATATAGATTTAATGATAGCAAATCCCATAAGTAAATCATTGTCGATAAAACAGTTTAAAATTCATGTGGATCATATAGAGTTAGTTAAATTCTATCAAGATGTATTTTGACTTATTTGGTTTGTTAATTTCACATTCTTAGAGTTTATGGACACGTTTCAGTTTGTACACATAAAGTTTACATGTTGAGTGGACCTTGAATGATTACAGAAAATTCATTCATAAAGTGATTTTTTAGAGAGGATCATGCAATGTAATACATGGAAGAAAATATTCGGATTAGAATGCTACTGCCATGATTCGTGTTATGTGAATATTTAATTGAGTTGGAGTTTGGAAAGAGTAACTTATGGCCATATTAAAGTCTGGATTTAAATATCACCTATTTTAATTCTTGTTTATCATATGGGCCAAGTGGAAGAATGTTAAATTTTATATGGCCCACATGATAATTAAGTGGAACGAGATAAATATTTTAATTAATATTGAGGTGATAGTATCTAGTAAATCCTATTCAGATTAACTACTCTAGTAGTAAGAGTTAATCTCTACTTCAATAACTAATTAAAATATTGACTTCTTGATGGTATGATACAACTCTAATTAGTCTTCTAATTTTTTTTTAGTCTAGTATATATAAATTACTTGTGCATCATCAATAAGATAATTATCCAAAAATTAAAAAATTAACTAATAAGCTTATAATAATATTTATCTTTATATACTTAAAATAAAATCATATTCTTAATCAATAATAACTAAAAATCCATTCTTAATTAAATATCACATTTTTTCCTCTCTGACCAGCCATCCACAAATAAGCCACTACCGACCTCTGTCACCCATATCTCTTCTTCTTCTTCTTCCTTTCCCCTTCTATCTCTTTTTCTTTCTCCCTCACCTAATCTTTTTCATATTTGCTTTTTTTCTTTCACGTCAATCAAACTTGTCAAGTGACTTTTTTCTCACACCACAGAAAATAGGACGAAAATATTATATCTTTGAGAAAAATTACTTTTTGACTCCTAGGACTAAGTTTCGATATATGATGATGGAGATGACAAAATAATCTAGAAAATTATCAAAATGCCAAACGTATCCTTTAAACCACGTTCCTCCATTATGTTCATTTGTAATCTAGGCATTTTAATGCAATAATTAGTTAGATTACTACTCTAAAGTAAGATTGAGAATATAAGACTCTTGAAGTTTAAAAAAGAAGAAAAGTTGATCTTGCATTACAAAAGTGAAAACATAAATAAATTATTTTTTTCTCACTTAGAATTTTAAAAATATATATCCATATTATTTATGTATATGTCTTTGACTTTCAAGTTAAGGTGGAAAATGCATTTCAATTAGAGTTTTCAAACAAAGAATTGAATTCATCATGGCAATGATCTTTTACTCCAAAAGAGGATTTGTGTGTTTGGAATTTTTTTGATTTTAAAAAACTTGAAGTACATAAGGTTGTCCAATTGCAAAGACTAATAACTTTGTGAGAGATGCGAAGGGCCATTCAATTGGAACTACTATGATGGCATTGGACTTGTTCATAGATTCAGTTAACCCTAAAATATTAAATTTTTTTTCTTAAAGTTAGATAGATCTAAAAGTCCATTTTACTTTCCATTTTGTTATTAAAATTTTTATATTAATATCTACATGTTTTATAATTAAATTAAAATAAAAATATCATTTTTATTATTAAATAGTAATTCAAACACACTCAAGTAGATTTGAATTTAAAAAAATCTCAAAGGCTTGACTTTTATCTGTTCAATCTTTGAATAGATCTACATAACGTGAAAGACTAAAAACTTTTAATTCACAGAAATACAATAAAAAATGAGGACCTACACCACCTTTTAATAATAATAATAATAATAATAATAATAATAGTAATAATAGAGTACTATTATTTTTGTTATTATTATTAAAAAACAAAATTAAGGTAATAGCCAAAAATAAATAAAAAAGCATTTATGTCTTTCAAAATTTTTAAACAGAATTTACATTTTGCAAAACTATTTATTATTCATTGACTTAAATTTAGTTTCAATAAAAAAATTTTCCCTTTATCTATTATAATGTTACGCGTTATTATGCTAAGTTTTTAACTTCCCTTTTTTTTTTTTTTTTTTGTTTTTTTACGTTCCTTCGATTCTCTTTTACTGTTTAGATTTTTTAATATTGAAGAGGAGGTGCATGTAATATAAAATCTAGTAACAATAATATTCATTGCGTTGTCGTATCGAATGTCGCGAGAGAAATGTAAGAGAATTGTTGTTTTCGTCCTTTCATTGCTTATATGCCTATGCGTCCAATGAAGCGCCTGTAGCTCAGTGGATAGAGCGTCTGTTTCCTAAGCAGAAGGTCATAGGTTCGACCCCTATCTGGCGCGTTCAATTTTGTTATTTATTTTCCTGTTTCTCATTTGGTTGAATTATGTATATATCCGTCCTTTACTTATATCTTAGGTTTTAACGTACTTATAAAAGTGGTAATAATTTTTTTAATTTTTTTTTTAAATGATATATTCAAATTTTAGAAAGATTAGTAATTTTTTCAAATAAAAAATTGTTGGTTTTTTCAAGTTAAAAGAAAAAAATAAATAGTTAATTATTATTTTAAATGAAAAGAAATAAACATCATTTGTTTCCTATTATTATTAAAATAATTCTATTTGATTCTTTTGTAATTCTAAATTAAGTTAATATTACTTGATTCAATAACATTAAACTCAGTTAAAAGCTTTATATATATAATATAAATACAATTAAACTATGTATAAGACTCTACCCCATCAGAAACAAATTAAGATTGAAAATAGAAGGATTCAAATCTATATAATAATCTATTCTCAACTCCAAGTAGAAGTAAACAAAGGTAAAATAGATATTTTTAAATTTTTGCAATAATTTTCTTTGAGTTTTAATTAATTGATTGTATGTTTTTATTCTTTTGGAAGTTATATTTATGGCTGTTAATTTTCATATAGGCCACAAACAATCTAATTAAGTGCATGTGTAATTAATTGTATTGCTTTTTATTATCTTTTATTTTCTGAAAACATCTTATTATATGCATGTATATATATATATATATATATATTTTTAATTTTAAGTATTATTTATAATTTTCATTTAAATATTTCTAAAATTTATCGTTCAAGAAGCAGTGCCAGTGTCTACTTTAGCATCAGATAAAGCAGTGGGTTTTGCTGAAGCTCCAAATTCTTTAACTGGAGCAGCAACACCAATGTCTACTGTAGTATTAGACCAAGCATTGGGCACTATAGCTTCAAATTCTGATGATGGATTTACAGCCCAAGAAGAGCTTGAAGATTCTGAAAAAGAATTAAACCCCGAAAATTTTGCGAGAGAACTGTTGGGGGCTGAAGGATCATCAACGTTGAACTTTGATGCAGGATTTTCTGATCGTAACCTCCCTCCATGGGAAGATTTGTTGTGTTAATCTGTTTTACTTTCCCCCGTACTAGGGAAAGGAGTCTAGACTAAAGTCAACAGAGTGAGAACATCTTATTATATGCATATATATATATATATATATATTTTAATTTTAAGTATTATTTATAATTTTCATTTAAATATTTCTAGCGTTAGATTTATACAATATACAAAGGGAGTGACTCAGTTGACGTTATGAGTTAATCAGAATCAACTCAATTTGAAAAAAATAAAAAAAATTAATTAAAATAATAGTTTTAAGAATATTTAAGTCCTTTCATATTTAAAATAACTACTAAAATTAAAAAATATATATTTACCTTTAAAAAAGTTCTTACCTCTTGAAAATTACTCAAATTTAAAAAAAAAAAAAAAATTAATCACTTATTACACCAACTACCCACTTCAAAAAATTTACCCATCTTTTTTACATATTAATATCTTAATCTCTTTTAAAAACAATTTAGAAAAAAAAAAAAAAAAAACATCATCTTTTGCAACTGCTCACTAATTATATTAAAATTTTCTCCTTCTCTTTCCCTCTCCAAACTCTTTTCACCATTTTCAATTGTTTTTTATATTTCCAATTTACTCACCAATTAATCCGTCAAACGTTTTTCTATATATATATTTAAATTCTTTTTCAACTGTTACTTTCTTTGTTTAAGTTCTTTCTTTCTAGTTATCTCTATACATAGAAAAGGAACTGAAACTTTTTGTTCAATGGTTCTCTTTCTAAAACTCATCTCTTTCTTTTCTATCATATTTTGTTTAAGATAATTATTCTATAAACCAAGATGAAAAGAAAAAAAAAAAAAAACTTCACCATTGGGTTAATGTGGTGACAAGTATCTATAAAATATATTTAAAAAATAAAAAATAATTAAACGAAAAACCTATCATTTTATGAATCTTATTTGTAATTTTTTTTTCATTTTACTAATGATATATGAGATAACATCCTTTTAATTATAAGTCCATATCCATCGAATCCCTTTTTGATGATTTACACCGATTAGTAAAAACAAATACTACATCTTTTAGAAAAGGGAAGCATTTGGTTAAGGTTTGTGATTTTATTTTTTTATTTAAAAGGTATTTTGCGTTTCTTGATTTTCATAGTATTATTTCATTTTTGTTTTTTAAGATTTTATCGAGGTTGAGGATTGCAATAATGTTTACTTTGGTTGGTTATCAAGGTGACATTTATTGAAAACAATCACTTAGTAGCACTTCAACGAGAAAGATGCGAACATATTATTGCCTAACAACACAAATAATGTTGAGATATAGTAGATGCCAATTTCAACAGTAAGAAATTTTTGGTATGGTGTGAGGAAATCACCTTTGGCAACATGGAGATGATGTAAATTAATCTTTAATTACTAAGTTAAAACTATATATGCATATGATATAATCATTATGTATGTTCATGATTATAAAAAAAAAAGTATATTCTAGTTTGCGGGATTATATTCCTACTTATTATCTATATTGATATTATTATATATAAAATTTTTGATTGAGTTAATTTAATAAGTCAAATAACATTAACTTAATCAATAAAAATACAAAAATAATAATAAAATATTATTAGAGGTATTAAGATCTTTTAATTTTTTAAAAGAAATAACCATTAAAAACCAAGTTCTCACTTAAAAATTACCTCCTTATTTTTTCTTCTAAAATAAAATAATTTTTTAAAAGTATATCTTTTGTACCACAAAGTAGATCTATTCAATTATAGTTATACCTAAAGCCTTTGACTAAACTGCTTTTACGAGTCAAGTGATACAATTTCAATTTATATTTATATTTGTTAATTTTATAAAAAAAAAATGCATATAAGAAACTATCAAACTCTTAAAATTACTGTACACTTTTACTATTATAACTTCTAAAGTAATTTTTTCCCGAAACTATTTATCCGGTAAATAACTTATTTTCTTATAAAAAAATCATAATTTTTAAAAAATAATTTTCTTCAACCACAACGAGAGTGTATCAAAATCTTGTATAAATTAATGTTTACGAAAAGAGAATCAGCAAGCCTTTGATAATCTGCAGCTGTTTATTAGCCTTCTCACTATCTTTCAATCACAAATTTTTTTATTTTTCTGCCATCTCATCTCCTGTCCAACCTCGAACTTTGATTCTCAAAGCCGTCCGGATAGTTTGCCGAGAAGGTCACTTGGGGGCAATAGAAGTCACTCTTTCGTGAACGAGCCCTTCCCATTGTCCACTAGAAATGCCATCTTATGTTCCCATGTCGAGTATTCGATCAGTTCATTTATAAAATTATAAAATCAAACAAATTTATTGAACATAAATAACTTATCTAAACTATAAACCAAACAAAAAAAAAAAAAAAAGAAAAGTTCATTGGTTCGAAAAGTTAATCTTTATACACAAAATTATAATTATGCTCGGTTTATTTGATTGATTCAATTAATAATTTTTCTGATAATCAATTGAATTAATAGATTAAATTAAAAAACTAATCAATTAATATTTAAAATCGAATAAACTGACATAATTAATAAATTAAAATTGATTTGGTCGATTTAAATAGACTAATGCTCAACTTTAGTGTGAATTTTCAAATGGCAACGAATAAACCAAACCCTTAAATAAACCAAATTATAATGTTAAAATATTTTAGAAATCAGAAATTTATGAAAACCTTAATAGAACTCGATATTTTTTTTTCAAAATTTTGATTCAAACACATTTTGGTATCCTTCAAATGCTAAAAATTTTAACAAAGTCATATTTTTATTTTACCAAAGTGAATAATTTTATTTTAAAATTTAAGAATTTTATAAAAATCACTCTTAAAAATTT
>JBBYHK010002778.1:0-12395 GCA_038382065.1 Adansonia grandidieri | reverse complement strand
AAATAGGTTTGATTGTCCATCTTTTTAATATAATCTATATATTTAATATAATCTTAATATATATAAGACATCCTCTGCATACTTCAAATCGAAGCAGTTGGATGTCTGACTCGGGCCTATATGACATGACTGATCAATAGAAATACTCCAACACTCCACCTTTGTCATATATTCCATACATCACACTGGATAGATATCATATTCATGGAATACGATTCACTTTCAAGATGCCTTAGCGGTGAAATTGTAGACACGCGAGACTCAAAATCTTGTGCTAAAGAGCGTGGAGGTTTAAGTCCTCTTCAAGCATAATATTGAGAATGCTCATTGAATTAGAATAAGTTTGGTAGTGAATCATGAGATCTTGGTGATCTTTTCTATCTAATGAATGGGGAGTGGAGTCCACTTTGAAATCGTTCACGCTGCGCCCACCTCTGAGTATATGCTTCAACAAGAATCACCCACACAAGGGTAGATTAATACAATATGAACCTCTGGTAAAATGCCCCCCATAACCTAGCAGATAAAGTACATTACATAGTCTGTTTTAGGGATTGGTGACTTAGCCATTTTGTGATTTTGGCACTGGACGTTCCAAAAATGGATTGGGTCAGGTGAATTCAATAATAGATGCCTGGTGGCATTCCAGCTTTCCTTCTCCTTTCAGGACCTATCCGAAAGAGAATCCAGTACTTCTCGGTCGTGAATATCTGAATAGGATGAAGCGCCCTGTAGATATCTTTGCTTTAGAACAAAACAATTAGAATTAGACTCAGTTAATTGGAATGTGCATTATCCATATATTATCCATATAGGGATCCTCCAGTTGAAAAGATCTACTGAGAGGTCTATCTATTTTATTTAATTATTTAGTTAAACCAATGATTTATTGTTGGAGCAGATAGCAACAACCATTTCATCCAACATGCATACTTTTGATTTTCCAATAGATTTACATCTTTCATCAATGGAAATTTTTTGATGTAGTGAGTAATAGCTCTGGTTGTTTACTGTTCAAGAATTCTTGTTTAGGTAGTTCATACCATCCATACATAATGTTTTGATCTAAGATTTCAATTCTTCCATGTTTCAGCAATAGCATATTGTTCCATGGAGCTAAGGTCCAAAATATGGAAGAAACAGGTGTTTCCACAACTCTACCACCCAGTTAATTTTGTTCCACTTAATCCCTATTTCATGGCCACATATATTTTTGGCTAATTAATGGGAAACCTTTCATCTCTTACATGAATCTAATTTTCATTTCATCTGGGAAAAGCCATCTTTTTCTCAACAATGTCTTTGTCATTTGATCCAATAGCCTTCCGTTGGATAGGAATAGATTTGATAAATATTAATAACTATCGGATGGAGCATTAGAAAAGAAAAATCCATTAGATGATGAGCTATGGTCCTAAACCATCTCTGGTGATGAATCAACAATTCGAAGTGCTTTTCTTGTGTATTCTTGATAAACAAGCGTTTACATATAGATGTAGGAGGATCCATTTTGAAGTGCTCTTCATCTACAAAGAATTCTCAGTGTGAAAACATAAAGACAAAAGGGTTGATCTTTGAATAGGAAAAAGAGTGAATCCGTAGGGTCCCAAATAAATTAGCTTATTCAAAAAAAGCCTTGTTCTTTGAAGGATCTATATTGTGCCGGTACTACATGGTTCCACTCTACAAAAACTCCGAATCATTCTCTTGAAGCTCATCCTTTTCATCATAAATGATCTGCTTACCCCAAAATCACCCAGCACAATAGGGAAATCCCAATTCATTGGGCCTTTTGATACAATCAAATAGAAAGCCCCAAGGGTGCCATATCCTAGGAACCCAAACTATGTGATTGAATAAATCCTCATTTATCTATTATGGGTCGAGTACTCCTTCTCCTTGCCCTTCTTTAAACTCTAATTCGTATTTTTCATAGAGAAATCTCTAAAATCTTTTTCATCAAAACTTGGATTTGTATTTTTATAAGATTCATGCATTAAAAGAGGTTGTATAGAAATAATGCTGAGTTAAGATCAAAAGAATTGAAACCGAGATAAGACATAGCTAGTAAGGTATCAATTTTGGGTGTCGCGAAGAGGTTCATACCTCATCGTGCGTAACCAACTCCCGAAACTAAACGATGAATCTTTAGTACTACGTAGACCATGGGATTGATGTTTCAAGTTTTGTAGCTCAAGACGTAGGTTTCAATAGGCATTCGATCAAGCCTAGCTCAAAACGATTAGTGGCGACTCCAAGCATTGGCCATTTCGTGATGGTCATCTGAGACCAATAAGATGAGCTACTCATCTTATGGTCCTCTTCACTGTATCACAAGTTGAGAATCTATACTTTCTTATTCTCATCATGTCGTGAAGGAAAAGTCTTGGTTAAGAAGACATTTCCAAGTCAAGAAAATATTTTAAGTCATATGCACCCATAGATCTGTGAGGATCCACCCTGGGGTACGTTATGACAAGTACAATCAATGGCTTTTGAGCATAAAAAGCACTTTTTCACTCCCTCTCTTTTGCATACAAGCTTTTATTTTTCACTCTTGCTATTAGGTTTTTTTCTTGCTCATTCACTCACTCTAACTTGCTCTTTTGACACTCTCTTTCTGTTTTCACTATCTTTTTTCTTATTTTTCTTACTGCTTACACTCTCTTCTTTTTTATTACACATGATCTCACTTTATTTCCCTTTTTGTTTATTTTGATATTCATACACCTCCTTGGTTGTCATTAGAGCAAGTGTTACACGTCGACCACCCTTTTGAAAAATGTACCTATTCTTAAAACCATCATGGAAAACACACCTATCATATTGCCATGGCCTTCCTAACAAGATAAGACTTGCATGCATAGGTATAACATCACATAACACCTCATCAGAATATTTCATGATTGAAAAGGAAATAATCACCTATTTATTCACCTTAACCTCCCTATATTCATTCAGCCATTGTAGCTTATATGGCTGAGGATGTCTCATGCATTGCAAT
The DNA here is from genome assembly GCA_038382065.1 of Adansonia grandidieri. Taxonomy (NCBI): domain Eukaryota; kingdom Viridiplantae; phylum Streptophyta; class Magnoliopsida; order Malvales; family Malvaceae; genus Adansonia; species Adansonia grandidieri. The sequence goes on along the minus strand of JBBYHK010002778.1, from coordinate 9,391 downwards.
CCCAACTTCTCCACTAAGGTAGTACTGGCTACATTGGTACAGCTACCTCCATCAATGGTCAAAGTACATACCTTATTGTTGACATGACAATAAGTATGGAAGATGTTCTCACGTTGCTCCCTATCTCTATCCTTCTTCATTTATGGATTCAAAACTTGCCTAACTACTAAGGTTTTTCCATGGGTCGCATACTTCACATCACTTTTTTCTTTTAATAAAGAAGAATCCCTCAAAAAAGAATCTCTCTTACTTTCATCATCAATCACGATTATACCATCGGTTCTTATGACCATAACTCGCTTATTAGGACACTAAAGCGATATGACCTATTCCCAAACATCTAAAACATTTAGTATCACGATATCTATTAGATTGGGAAGGGTTGGTGCCTTTTTTATCGCTGACCACCTTGCCTTTATTTTGATCATTGTCTTTTTTAAACTTGGCAATAGCTTTGTCCTCTTTAATTTTACTCCAATTCATTTCATAAAAAGAATTGAAAACTAAGTTTGATGAAATGGACTAGTGCACTGCTTTTAACTTAAGTTGCCTCTTCACCTTCACAGCCATATGCACCATGTCTTCAAGTTCCAAATATTGATGTAACTGAATCACATTGGCTATCTCGCGATTCAAGCCACTCAAGAAACATGCCATGGTTACCTTTTGGTCTTCTTCCACATTAGCTCTAATCTTGGTAATTTCCATCTCTTTGTGGTAGTTTTCTACATTCTTGGAACCTTGAGTAAAGTTTTGAAGCCGCTGAAGCAAATTCGGTAATAATGGCTTGGCACAAAATGCTTCTTCATTATAGCTTTTATCTTCGCTTAAGTTTTAATAGGTCTCTCCAGATTTCTATGGCAGCTAAGAATAACTTGATCCTACCAAACAATCGCATAATCTGTGAATTCAATCATAGTAGGTTTCACCTTCTTTTTTTGAATAATGTTGGCATTCAAAAAAAAGCTTAACATTCTGTTCCCACTCTAGATACAAGTCAAGACCATTTTGCCCTAAAAATGAAGGAATCTTCATTTTAATGCTACCAATATTTCGGTCCATACCATCATGATTCCTTCACTCCCTTCTAGGCCAGCGGTCTTGCCCAGCTCCTCTTTGTGTAAATCTTCCAGCATTCATGTATTCTACCTCACTTTATCCTCTTCTTCATTGATCCACTCATCTGCTTCCAAAGGTTGGGTATTTAGTCTATTCCTCTTCCTTTCATTTGGTTGCTCTTTTCTCATCCTTGTAATTGCAGCTTCTTGTTTGTCCATTCTATCTTGAAGATTTACAAAGACAAGTTTCATTCTTTCAAACTATTGTTGCACGACCCGAAGAGTGAAAGCAAGTTCATGCTGTATTTCTTACTTTTCACTACTACTATCATCTTGTTTGGATTTCTTGCTAAATTAATACTTGTAATAACAGAAATTGGTTAAGACCTCACAAAAATCACTCCTTCACATGTTCATCCTCAATTTAGGTCTTACACTCGTGTTTTCACTTAATTTGGCTTTTGTCTTACTCTAATGATCTCACTTTCTCATGCCTTTTACCACTTTAGAATTTTTTTGGTTCTTTTAAGAGACTCATAATGAAGCAATCAAAAGTTAAATCTAATTTGAAGCAATTCAAACTAATGATAACTCATAAATTTGCATATGAACTACATGGAAATAAAGAAAGGTCAACAAAAGAAAGAAAGAAAAGTGATAATAGAAAATTGACTAGCAAAATTGAAATAAATAGTGAAAGATAGAGGATGACTCAATTTATACATATGAACTACAACCCCAACGGAAGAAAAATAAAAGAGGAGACAAAACAGTTAATGTTGTGAAAATTATAGTGATTGGGTGTAGGAATGACTAAAAGTGCAAACACTAAAAATTAAAAAAATGTAAATCAATCAATTGATTGATTGGAAAGAAAATTATTGCAAAAAGATTAAAAAAGAAACTACCAAGATATTAGAGAAAGAAAGTGTAGAATTTGGTTACTCTGAAATATCAATTAATTTAAAAGAAAAAAGGAAATTATAAAGAATACAACAAAGGCAACAAAATTAGAGAATTGATTGGCAAAAAAAAAAAGGGAGACTACCAAGATATCAAAAAAGGAAAGAATAAAATCTAGTCAACCTAAAGGGGTAAAAACCAGATTAAAATCTTTTAATTTTCAGAACACAAGTTACTTCTTTGCTGGTGCATCCAACCTTTTTTTGTCAGCTATTTCTTTTTTTTCTATTCTCTTTTTTTCTTTTTTTCTTTTTCTTTTTTTTTAATGGTTAACTAATATCAGCAATAAATTAAAAGGCTAATCAAGATAGGAACAACTGGATGAAGTAAATAGCAGTAGATCAACTTGATCTAAACCAAAGCTCTAATGCTAAATGATGCAAAAACCCCAAGAACAATGTCCTAAAACCCCAAATAACAATCTGGATCAAAGACTAGAAACCCAAAGAAAAATAATAAGAAATAAACTAGGATTCTTGACCCAACAATTCAAATACAAAACACAAACAAGAACACCAAGGGAATTAGAAACTTGACCTAATGCTTTAGTATCAATTGCAAACAAAGAATATCAAAAGTTGAAAGACATAAGATTAAACTAACCTTGATAAGTTTTGATGGAGTACAAAGAAGAACCCAAAGGGATTTGCCTTGCCAAGAAGACTATTTGTATTAATCATCAAAAAAAATTGAAAACCAGTCTTACAACTATAATAAACTATTTATAGACAAAAGATAAAATCCTAAGATATCCTAACAAGTAAAACTCGTATAGGCATTTAGATGGCCAATTAAAATGTCAAAACAAAGCCCTAAGCCTAATAACTACTGTCCCAATGCATGAGCCCCTGACATAGATGCTTAAAACAATTAAAATAACATGTGATAGGCATATGCCACTTATGAAAAAGGTCTGGACCATAAGTAAACAAAAGATAAGCCTAAACATTAACATTTAGCCCAATCGCTAAATAACTTGCTCATAAGCTTGAACCAAGTTAACCAAGCATGGCTGATTGAAGCCCACTTCCTCTTTGAAGTCCATGTCCACACCGTCACTATCTTCAGCTTCTTGTATGAATAGCTTCTTGATCAATCCCTACATAGCTTTTTGTAGTTGTTTAGCCTGAGCTCATGTAAGAGGTCCACTTGACACTTAAAAGTCTTTTGGAACATCCTCTACGTTGTCTTAGACTGGCTAAATCACATCAGCCATTGTCTGTGAGAACTTTTGGTAAAATGTGATGTTTGCAGTAGGTGGTGATACGTAAAGCTTTGTCGCTACCATTACCACCAGGAAGGATCTCATCATCGGTGAACAAGATACAATTATCAAAGGTGATGTTGCTTACTAGGTGATCCAATTTCCTTACTGAAATAACTGACATCTCATGTGCCTCGTGTAACACTTTCAATAGTGCATTTTGATAAACTTTTGAGTTGAGGAGTAAGGACAGTATAAAGATCTTAATTGGTTGTTTGCTCAATCGATAGCAATGTTGCATTCATTGTGCTTGATAAATTTAAAAAACTCAATGGCTTTTTTAATCTTCTCAGATTCTAAATCTTTTTTCTCGACCAAAAGAGTGTTGGAAATCAGAAAAGCATAGGTCTTTTGATTTTCTCGAGCAAGGAGCATAACATTTACCACTATGAGTTAAATGGCTGATCTCTAATAAATCAATAGTGATGGTTAATTGAATGGGCTCACTAATCATCATGACTTAACCCTCATATTTCTATGAAATGGTTTTGTCACTCTTGAATGGAATAGCGTAGGTGTCTTTATGGATAGCCCTAACATAGCTATCGAAAAACTCACATTGAGATTTAATTATCCATAAAAAAAAGGGGTTGACTCTCTCATACGGTGGTTGTCTCATTCTTTCCTAATCATATTCATTGACTAGGCGAAATATGCTTGCTTTTTGTCATAAAATTTAATTCTACCCTTATGCATCATTCTTTGGACCATCACATGAAATTCTTTACATGCTTGAAGAGTGTCACCATAAATAGTGTGGAAGGCACATAAATCATTAAATTTTTTTTTGATATTTCAACTGTGTCAAGCATTCCTGCCTGAATCAAATCTGCCAAACCAGACTCATTATCGTCATAACTTCTTTTATGCTCTTTTTGACCTCGTAATCATCCTTGACACTAATCATGTTCATTACTAGCTTAACATGGTTTGTAGGGGTTTAGAATAATATTCGACCCTTGATTCATCCTTTGAATCAATAAGGCTTTGTACCCTCTACTTGAAAGAAATGTAGTTCTTGATAATATACCCTGTTGCCCTTGCATGATAGTCATAATTGGTGTTAGGGTTATACCATTGAGGATATAGAGGTTTTTTCTCTAGGATGTACACGAAAGCGGCTAGATGCCCTAGAGCATATCTTGATAAAGCTCTTTGTAGGTCATAGGTATAAGGTCAAACTATTGTCATTATTGGTTCATGCCTTGATTGTTTGGTGCATTGTTGGAAGGATTACTGACATTTTTGTTAGCTTGTGGTTGGTTGTTATCGTGGTGGATGTGGTGGGATAGTAAATAACAGGTTATAGGTTGCAACATAAACCAACTAAGGAGCTATCATAATTGAGTTAGAGTAGGTTGCACTCAGGTAGTAAAGATTGGCACTTGATACTGGCTCGATTGGAAGGGATTAGGGTAGCTTATAGCATTTACCTTTCTTTCTTTCTTCTTGTTAGTAGCAGGCCTCATACTTAATCCAGATTACTCACCTATGGACATCGTGCCACTTCTAATTGTTGCATCAATCATCTTATTGGATAAACCAGATTTGTGAACTTCTTAGTGGTGTTTCCTACCAATTTCTTATAATACAGGGCCGGTAGGGTGTTAATAAGTGTAATGGTCATCTTCTTTCAGTTAGAGGGGTTTGGACCAAAGCTGCCTCTTTTCCCTACCTTTGAGCATATTACCTAAAACTTTCAATTGGCTTTTTCTTTAAGTTCATAAAGGAGAAACGATTAGGAATCCAATCTGACATGTGCTGGCACTAGTTCAAAAAGGCTTTGGCTAGGTCAGCCCATGATTAAATCTCGACATTATCGAGTTCAATGTACCATCAAATGGCTACCTTGGTCAAACTATGCTGAAAATAATGGATAAAGAGCTTTTCATCTTTTTCATACCTAGCCTTTTTCTTACGGTACATCTGAATATGCATGGTGAGGTCAATAATTCCATTGAACTTCTCAAACTCAAGTATCTTAAACTTTGGGGGAATGCCAAGGTTGGACACTTGAGACAAAGATTCCATGTCCATACTTTTGAACTTGTCAATTCCCTTAATGGCTCAAAGATGCTTTTCTAAAAATAAAAACTTATCTATCTTGTTAGCGAACTTTGTAGGCTTTTGACCATTTATTTTTTTAATCATCATGGACAAGGGTTATGGGATCAGCTAAGGAAACTCTCGTATTCACCCCTTGGAATCCCAAGATGAACTGATTAGTTACCCTGGGGTTTAGATATATCACTGATGGTATCAACAGGGCTAGTGCCATTTTATGTTATTGCTCTTGATGGGTTTCTTCTTTGGTAACTTTAGTATTACCGATAGGGTGATTTTCCAAATTAACCAGCTCTTTTCTAGTATCTATAGTACTTACCTCCCCATTTTCTTTTATGCGAGTTATCATTAATTGCATTAGGTTAATGATCTAAGCTTGTACTTTGTCTTACAGACGAAGAATTTATCTTAAGATTCTCTATACATCAACTCAAATCTTGAATCAGTTGATGCATTCTTGGTGATCATTTTCCATTATCCGTTTATGATGGCAAGTATTGCAATAGTGTACAATATTCGGTTTCATGTTCCTTGCCTAATTTCAAAATCCCTTGCACTTCTATGACTATTCCCATATTAAACTCTTATGACATTTGTTTATTGATGATTGCTCATGATGGAATGATGTTAAGTATGGAATCATGACAGTGAATGATTATTGATATGAATAAAGTAGCAAAAGATTCAAGTTGTCTATGCAAATGAGAACGATAATTGGCTTGTGGGACAACTTCACCAATAATGTCTTTCATGGAGCAAGAAATGGAGTTTGATCGCATACGATTGCATTCAAAGGTGTGTGACATGACTGCATCGTTTAGTCACATGTTCAAAGAATTTCGATAACTTCTGTTCATGGTATCCAATGGGTGTGATATCTTATCTAGAAGACTAGCTACCTCAACTACATCCATCACGTGTCCTTAAGACCTATCTTGCCTCTTTCATGTGCCTTCGAGGCATGATTGGGTTTAAGGATATCTCCATCTTTGTGCTGTGGACCCTTTAACCATGCTTTGACTTCTTTAAAAGACTTAAAGACGGGAATAAACTGTTGCTTCATGACAGACATTCCTTGCTAAACACTGAACCTTTAGCCAGCCATCCCATAACAATGACTATGATGCATGATGCATGTAACAATCAAGTAACAAAAGGGAAATAAGTTAGTGACATTATAAAATAATACATCATGAATAAAGAATGGAAGGATGAAAATAAATCATAAAAAATGCCCTGACAGTAGACGTTACGATGCCTAAGGGTGAACATGACAATTGCAGGTATCATAATAAGTTAAATACTCACAGAAAACATAACGATGTGTCTGAGTAAAAATCACCTTTATCAAGGTGATGGGATATCTCTAAAGATAAGCCGACAACCCACATGGCATTAAGCTGTTGGTCAAATAGCATAACAACTTGTTTAGGAAAAGTTTTACCAAGATGGTATAATGCCTTTTTGGGATAAAACTAGCTGAGTAAGGAGTGATGTTCATTCATCACTATCGCAACATGGCCCGAATATGAATCCTTACTAGCCCGATTTAAAAGATGGATGCACCCCTTGTTCATATATAAATTTGTGTTTCATTCTTTTTCTTTCATTTTAGAGGCCATATCATTATTATGTTTTCTTATCATTCTTTTCTTCTATTTGGGACTGAGTTATCAAGATGAACCTCTTACTCTATTTAACCTTAAATAGTTATTACAAAACCACCATTTATTTTGGAGTCACCACCAATCTATTTTAGCCAGGTGAGATTGGTCACCGGACATAATTCATATTTTTGGGCTTGCGAAACCCTTAAAATCAAATTCCAAGGTCCACGATTGTACCAAAAATCATATAAAAGAGTCTAGGAGTCGGTTGCAATAATAAGTAAGGATCAACCTTCTCATGATGCCAAATAATTAGCACCTTATTAATCGCATGTTAATTTAAATTTTAATTTTTATCTAGTTACAATATTCAATTTTTAATTATAATTCCCACATGTCAAAATTTTTAGAAAATAAATTTATTATTTTGTATAAGAAAATCAAGTTTTAATATTTTTGCAAATTAATATATCTTCTGCACCCTTCTAGAGAACTAGAAGAACACAAAGGCTTTTATCATTCTCTTTCATATCCAGTTGGAAAGTTGATGGAATACGAAAGGTTTTAAAAATCAAAATATCTTTTTTACTTTACTAGAGAACCAGAGGAATATAAAAAGTTTTATATTTTCAAACTAGAAAAATCTCAATTTTATTTTTCAAAGGATATCTTGTAATTAAAAATAATCCATAGAACCTCATCATATGCTAGGAGAAATTTTACTCATTATTTTAACATAGGGGATGTTGCTTTAATTTTTAAAATTCCAATTAATTAAGTAATAATATAAAAATTCCTTAGGACTCGGTTTAGAGAAATATATTAAACTCGACTCTAAGGATCCTAATTTGGTCTAAATAACCAACATGACCACTAAAGTACACCTTCGACCTCAAATTATCTTGGTGACCCTAAAAGACTTGATTCAAAAATCAGTTAATGAAATGTCGCTAAGATGTACCTTTGACATATAAAGATCTCAGTATCCTAATAACTCGATAACTTCATAAAATGATGAACCTCTCCCTTTATGCACCTTTGATGTAGAAGTATCTCGGTGGTCATAAAAGACTTGGTTTTAGGGTAAATTAATAAAATGCCCCTAAGGTGCACCTTTGACATAGAAGTATCCCGATGATCACATAGGACTTGGTTCTAAGGTAATTTACTAAAATGCCTCTAAGGTGTACTTTCAACATAGAAGTATCCCACCTAAAAGACTCGATAACTTCATAAACAAACGAAGCTATTCCTATTATACACCTTTGACATAAAAGTATCTAGGTGATCACATAGGACTTGGTTCTAACATAAATTACTAAAATGCCCTTAAGGTGTACCTTCGACATAGAAGTATCACGGTACCCTGAATGGTTTGATAACTTTATAGACAAATGAACCTTTTCTTACTGTACACCTTTGACATAGAAGTATCTCGGTGATCACATAGGACTTGGTTCTAAGGTAAATTATTAAAATGCCCTTATAGTGTACCCTCGACATAAAAGTATCCTAGTACCCTAAAGGACTCGATAATTTCATAGCCAAATGAACCTATTCCTACTATACACCTTTGACATAGAAGTATCCCGATGATCACATAGGACTTGGTTCTAACATGAATTAATAAAATGCCCTTAAGGTGCACTTTGACATAGAAGTATCTCAGTACCCTAAAAGATTTAATTACTTCATAGACAAATAAACATATTCTCATGCACACTTTCAACTACAAGTATCCTAGTGATCACATAGGACTGGGTTCTAAGGTAAATTACTAAAATGCCCATAAGGTTTGCCTTCGACGTTGTAGTATTCCAGTACAGGATTTGATAACTTTATAGACAAATGAACCTATTCTTACTTTACATCTTTGTGTCCTTTGTCTACCCATCGGCTTAGTCTCAAGTAACTCCTTTCATTTATTGACCTGATACTTGGTCTCAATCAATCTGTCTTACTGGTTAAGTTATGCAATTTCACCTTGACCAACTCATTTTCAATATTAACTTCACCGTAGGTTGAAAGTTCCCCTTGTAATTAGTAAGCTCTAATATATATGTTCATATCTCATTTTTCTTGTACTTTGTGGCCTAGACGAAATTATGTCTAATTGGTCTTTGTCCTATTCCTGATTCTTAATAACGAACAAAAAAGGGCAGCTAAAGACACCTAATTTCATCCAGGCTATCTATCCCAAAAAGTCCCAAGTATCCAAGAACGAAAATGTAATGGCCATTCTGATGGAGGTCAACTTCCATTAGAGTGGTTTCATATTTTTGTAATTTTAATCAGTCATTTGTAAATAATTATATATACACATGATGGAAAAATTCATTTTCTCGAGTAAAAAGGACAAATCCGCAAAGGAAAAATTTTTGTTTTTGAACAAGTTCTTGACAAATTTTGGAAATTACCTCTGCGGATGATCTCAC
>JBBYHK010002748.1:0-12398 GCA_038382065.1 Adansonia grandidieri | reverse complement strand
GGATAAATGAATTGATGCTTTGGTTTCATAAGAAAAACTTCTCTTTCTACCATTTCTAGTACTATAGCTCATTTTTCAATTGGGATAAACATGGATTCACATAATAAACTTCTTTTTTTTAATCATTGGGCACCATAAATTCATTCTACTCACTGGGATAAATGAATTGATGCTTTGGTTTCACAAGAAAAATTTCTTTTTCTACCATTTCTAGAATTGAAGTTTCTCTTTCAATTGGGATGAACACAGATTCACATGATAATCTCTTTTCTTTTAATGATTGGGCATGACAAATTCATTCTACTCATTGGGATAAATGAGTTGATGCTTTGGTTTAATAAGAAAAACTTCTCTTTGTATTGTATTTAGAATTAAAGTTCGTCCTTCAGTTGGGATAAGCATAGATTCACAGAATAATCTCTTTTCTTTTAATGATTAGGCACCATAAATTCATCCTACTCATTGACCACAAATTCACTCTACACACTGGGACAAATGAACTGATACTTTGGTCTCATAAGAAAAACTTCTTTTTGTAGCATTTTTAGAATTAAAGTTAGTCTTTCAATTGGGATAAACATGGATTAACGTAATAATCTCCATTCTTTTAATGATTGGGCACCACAAATTCATTCTACTCAGTGGGATAAATGAATTGATGCTTTGGTTTGATAGGAAAAACTACTCTTTGTACCATTTTTACAATTAAAGTTTGTCTTTCAATTGGCATAAATATAAATTCATATAACAATCTCCATTCTTTCAGGGCACCACAAATTCATTCTACTCAATGGGATTCAATTAGGATAAACTACTCTTTGTACCATCTTTTAAAATAAAGTTCGACTTTTAATTGGGATAAACACGGATTCACATAATAATCTCCTTTCTTTTAACTATTGAGCACCACAAACACCACAAATTCATTCTCCTCGTTAGGATAAATGAATTAATGCTTTGGTTTCATAAGAAAAACTTCTCTTTCTACCATATTTAGTATTAAAGATCATCTTTGAATTGGGATAAACATGAATTCACATAATAATCTCCTTTCTTTTAATGATTGGGCACTATAAATTCATTCTACTCATTGGGATAAATGAATTGATGCTTTGGCTTTATAAGAAAAACTTCACTTCCCACCATTTTTTAGAATCAAAGTTTATCTATCAATTAAGATAAATATGCATTCACATAATAATCTCTTTTGTTTTCTGTATTAGGAACCATAAACACATTCTCCTTATTGGGATAAAAGATATTGATGCCTTGGCTTCATAAGAAAAACTTCTCTTTCTACCAATTTCAAAATTAAAGATCATCTCTCAATTAGGATAAACACGGATTCACATAATAATTTCTTTTCTTTAAAGGATTGGGCAATCACAAATTCATTCTCCTTGTTGGGTAAATAAATTGATGCTATGGTTACATTAGAAAAACTTCTCTTTCTACCATTTTTAGAATTAAAGTTCATCTTTTAATTGGGATAAACACAGATTCACAAAATAATCCCCTTTTTCTTAATCAATGGCACCGTAAGTTCGTTATACTCATTGGGATAAATGAAGTGATGCTTTGGTTTCATAAGAAAAACTTCTCTTTCTACCATTTCTAGAATTAAAGCTTGTCTTTCAATTGGGATAACACGGATTCAAATAATAATCTTTGTTCTTTTAATGATTGGGCACGACAAATTCATTCTACTTATTAGGATAAATGAATTGATGCTTGGGTTTAATAGGAAAAACTTCTCTTTGTACCATTCTTAGAATTAAAGTTCGTCTTTCAATTGGGATAAACACGGATTCGCATAATAGTCTCCTTTCTTTTAAAGATTGGGCACCACAAATTCATTCTTCTCATTAACCACAAATTCATTCTACTAATTGGGATAAATGAATTGATACTTTGGTTTTGTTAGAAAAACTTCTCTTTCTAACTTTTTTAGATTTAAAGTTCATATTTCAATAGGGATAAACACGGATTCACCTAAAAATCTTCATTCCTTCAATGATTGGGCACAACAAATTCATTCTACTCATTAAGACAAATGAATTGATGCTTTGGTTTCATAAGAAAAACTTCTTTTTGTACCATTTTTAGAATTAAAGTTCATCTTTAAATTGGGATGAACACGATTCACATAATAATCTCCATCCTTTTACTGATTGGCCACCACAAATTCATTCTACTCATTAGGATAAATGAATTGATACTTTTGTTTCATAAGAAAAACTTCACTTCCCACCATTTTTAAGAATCAAAGTTTGTCTATCAATTGGGATAAACATGCATTCACATAATAATCTCATTTGTTTTCGGTATTAGGAACCATAAACAAATTCTCCTTATTGAGATAAAAGATATTGATGCTTTGGTTTCATAAGAAAAGCTTCTCTTTCTACCAATTTTGGAATTAAAGTTCATGTTTTAATTGGGATAAACATGGATTCACATAATAATCCCATTTCTTTTAACTATTAGGCACCATAAATTCATTCCCCCTATTGGGATAAATGAATTGATGCTTTGGTTTCATAAGAAAAACTTCTCTTTCAACCATTTTTAGAATTAAAGTTTATCTTCGAATTAGGATAAACACAGATTCAAACAATAATCTACTTTCCTTTAATGATTGGCCACCTCAAATTCATTCTAGTCATTGGGATAAATGAATTGATACTTTTGTTTCATAAGAAAAACTTCACTTCCCACCATTTCTTAGAATCAAAGTTTGTCTATCAATTAGGATAAGCACGCATTCACGTAATAATCTCATTTGTTTTCGGTATTAGGAACCATAAGCACTTTCTCCTTATTGAGATAAAAGATATTGATGCTGTGGTTTCATAAGAAAAAATTTCTCTTTCTACCAATTTTGGAATTAAAGTTCATCTTTCAATTGGGATAAACACGGATTCGCATAACAATCTTCTTTCTTTTAACGATTTGGCACCACAAATTCATTCTCCTTGTTGGGATAAATGAATTAATGCTTTGGTTTCATAAGAAAAACTTCTCTTTTGACCATTTTTAGAATTAAAGTTCATCTTTGAATTGGGATAAACACGAATTCACACAATAATCTCCTTTCTTTTAATGATTGGGCACCACAAATTCATTCTACTCATTGGGATAAATGAATTGATACTTTTATTTCATAAGAAAAACTTCACTTTGCACCATTTCTTAGAATCAAAGTTTGTTTATCAATTGGGATAAACACACATTCATGTAATAATCTTCTTTTTTTTTGGTATTAGGAACCATAAACATATTCTCCTTATTGAGATAAAAGATATTGATGCCTTGGTTTCATAAGAAAAACTTCTCTTTCTACCAATTTTAGAATTAAAGTTCATCTTTCAATTGGGATAAACACGGATTCGCATATAATCTTCTTTCTTTTCATGATTTGGCACCACAAATTCATTATCCTTGTTGGAATAAATGAATTAATGCTTTGCTTTCATAAGAAAAATTTCTCTTTCTATCTTTTTTAGAATTAAAGTTCATCTTCCAATTGGGATAAACACGATTTCACATAATAATCTCTTTTTTTTTAACGATCGGGCATGACAAATTCATTCTACTCATGAGGATAAATGAATTGATGCTTTGGTTTCATAAGAAAAACTTCTCTTTGTACCATTTTTAGAATTAAATTTCATATTTCAATTGGGATAAACATGGATTCACATAATAATCTCCTTTCTTTTAATGATTGGGCACCACAAATTCATTCTACTCATTGACCATAAATTCAATCTACTCATTAGGTAAATGAGTTGACGCTTTGGTTTCATTAAAAAAGCTTCTCATTCTGCCTTTTTTAAAATTAAAGTTCATCTTTCAATAGGGATAAACACAGATTCACCGAATAATCTCCATTGTTTCAATGATGTGGCACAACAAATTCATTCTACTTATTAGGATAAATGAATTGATGCTTTGGTTTCATAAGAAGAACTTCTCTTTGTACCCTTTTTATAGCTAAAGTTCATCTTTCATTAGGGATAAATAAGGATTCACATAATAATCTCCATTCTTTTAATGATTGGGTGTCACAAATTCATTCTACGTAATCGAATAAATGAATTGGTGCTTTGTTTTTCATAAGAAAAACTACTCTTTTGGCCATTTTTAGAATTAAAGCTCGACTTTCAATTGGGATAAACAAAAATTCACAAAATAACCTCCATTCTTTCAATAACTGGGCACCATAAATTTGTTCTACTCAATGGGATAAATGAACTGATGCTTCGCTTTCATGAGAAAAACTTCTCTTTCTACCATTTTTTGAATTAAAGCTTGTCTTTCAGTTGGGATAAACATGGATTCGCATAATAATCTCCATTCTATTAATGATTGGCCCCCACAAATTCATTCTACTCAATGGGATAAAAGAATTGATGCTTTGGTTTCATAAGAAAAACTGCATTTTGTGCCATTTTTAGAATTAAAGTTTATCTTTCAATTGGGATAAACTCAAATTCACATAGGAATCTCCATTCTTTCAAAGATTGGGCACCACAAATTTATTCTACTCAATGAGATAAATGAATTGATGCCTTGGATTCATGAGAAAAACTATTCTTTCTACCATTTTTTGAATTAAAGTTTGTCTTCCAATTAGGATAAATATGGATTCACATAATAATCTCTTTTTTTAACTATTGGGCACTATAAATTCATTCTCCTCATTGGGATAAACGAATTGATGCCTTAGTTTCATAAGAAAAACTTCTCTTTCCACCATTTTTAGAATTAAAGTTCATATTTCAATTGAGAAAAACATGGATTCACATAATAATCTATTTCGTTTTTAATGATTGGGCATGACAAATTCATTCTACTCATTAGGATAAATGATTTGATGCTTTGGTTTCATAAGAAAAACTTCTCTTTATACCATTTTTAGAGTAAAGTTCATCTACCAATTGGGATAAAACATGGATTCACATAACAATCTCCTTTCTTTTTAATGATTGGGCACCACAAATTCATTCTATTCATTGGCCATAAATTCATTCTACTCACTAGGTAAATGAATTGATGCTTTGGTTTCATTAGAAAAACTTCTCTTTCTGCCTCTTTTAAAATTAAAGTTCATCTTTCAATAGGGATAAACATAGATTCACCTAATAATCTCTATTCTTTTAAAGATTTGGCACAATAAATTCATTCTACTTATTGGGACAAATGAATTGATACTTTGGTTTCATAAGAAAAACTTTTCTTTGCACCATTTCTAGAGTTAAGTTCATCTTTCAATTGGGATAAACATAGATTCACTTAATAATCTCTATTCTTTTAATGATTGGGCACCATAAATTCATTGTACTCATTGGGACAAATGAATTGATGCTTTGTTTTCATAAGAAAAACTTCCCTTCGTACCATTTTTAGAGCTAAAGTTCATATTTCATTAGGGATAAACATGGATTCACATAATAATCCCCATTCTTTTAATGATTAGGCACCGCAAATTCATTCTACTCAATGGTATAAATGAATTGGTGCTTTGTTTTTGAAAGAAAAACTACTCTTTGTACCATTTTTAGAATTAATGCTTGACTTTCAATTGGGATAAACTCAAATTCACATAATAATCTCCATGCTTTCAATGACTGGGCACCATAAATTCATTCTACTCAATAGGATAAATGAACTGAAGCTTTGGTTTCATGAGAAAAACTTCTCTTTCCACCATTTTTTGAATTAAAGCTTGTCTTTCAATTAGGGTAAACACGGATTCGCATAATAGTCTTCATTCTTTTAATGATTGGCCCCTACAAATTCATTCTACTCAATGGGATAAAAGAATTGATGCTTTGGTCTTGTAAGAAAGATGACACATTGTCCCATTTTTAGAATTAAAGTTTGTCTTTCAATTGGGATAAACTCAAATTCACATAAGAATCTCTATTCCTTTAAAGACTGGGCATCACAAATTTATTCTACTCAATGGGACAAATGAATTGATGCTTTGTTTCATGAGAAAAACTACTCTTTCTACCATTTTTTAAATTAAAGTTCATCTTTCAATTGGGATAAACACGGATTCACGTAATAATCTCCTTTCTTTTAACTATTGGGCACCACAAATTCATTCTCCCCTTATGATAAATGAGTTGATGCTTTAGTTTCATAAGAAAAACTTCTCTTTCTACCATTTATAGAATTAAAGTTCATCTTTGAATTGGGATAAATATGGATCCACATAATAACTCCTTTCTCTAAATGATTGGGCACCATAAATTCATTTTACTCATTGGGGCAAATGAGTTGATGCTTTGGTTTCATAAGAAAAACTTCATTTCCCACCAATTTTTAGAATCAAAGTTCATCTATCAATTAGGATAAACACACATTCACGTAATAATCTCTTTTGTTTTCATTATTAGGAACCATATAGATGTTCTTCTCATTGGAATAAAGATATTAATGCCTTGGATTCATAAGAAAAACTTCTCTTTCTACCAATTTTGGAATTAAAGTTCATCTTTCAAAAGGGATAAACACGGATTTGCATAATAATCTCCATTCTTTTAACAATTTGGCACCATAAATTTATTCTCCTTGTTGGGATAAATGAATTGACGCTTTTGTTTCGTAAGAAAAAACTTCTTTTTCTACCATTTTTAGAGCTAAAGTTCATCTTTCATTAGGGATAAACATGGATTCACATAATAATCTTCATTCTTTTAATGATTGGGCACCACAATTTATTCTACTTAATGGTATAAATGAATTGGTGCTTTGTTTTCATAAGAAAAACTACTCTTTCTACCATTTTCAGAATTAAAGCTCGACTTTCAATTGGGATAAACTCAAATTCATAAAATAATCTCCATTCATTCAATGACAGGGCACCATAAATTCATTCTACTCAATGGGATAAATGAATTGATGCGTCGCTTTCATGAGAAAAACTTTTCTTTCTACCATTTTTTGAATTAAGGCTCGTTTTTCAATTGGGATAAACAGGGATTCGCATAACAATCTTTATTCTTTTAATGATTGGCCCCCACAAATTCATTCTACTCAATGAGATAAAAGAATTGATGCTTTAGTTTCATAAGAAAAATTACACTTTGTACCATTTTTAGAATTAAAGTTTGTTTTTCAATTTGGATAAACTCAAATTCACATAATAATCTCTATTCTTTCAAAGACTAGGCACCACAAATTCATTCTCTGCAATGGGATAAATGAATTGATGCTTTGGTTTCATGAGAAAAACTACTCTTTCTACCATTTTTTGAGTTAAAGTTCATCTTTCAATTGGGATAAACGTAGATTCACATAATAATATCATTTCTTTTAACTATTGGGAACCACAAATTCATTCTCCCCATTAGGATAAATGAATTGATGCTTTGGTTTTATAAGAAAAACTTCACTTTCTACCATTTTTAGAATTAAAGTTCATCTTTGAATTGGGATAAACACGGATTCATATAATAATCTCTTTTCTTTTAATGATTGGGCTCCACAAATTCATTCTACTTATTAGGATAAATGAATTAATGCTTTTGTTTCACAAGAACTTCACTTCCCACCATTTTTTAGAATCAAAGTTCATCTATCATTTGGGATAAACACGTATTCCCGTAATAATCTCTTTTTGGTATTAGGATCCATAAACACATTCTCGTCAGTGGGATAAAAGATATTGATGCCTTGGTTTCATAAGAAAAACTTCTTTTTCTACCAATTTTAGAATTAAAGTTCATCTTTCAATTGGGATAAACATAGATTTGCAAAATAATTTCTTTTTTTTCAAAGATTAGGCACCGTAAATTCATTCTTCTCTTTGGGATAAATGAATTGATGCTTTGATTTCATAAGAAAAACTTCTCATCGTACCATTTTTAGAATTAATGTTCATCTTTCAATCGGGATAAACATGGATTCACATAATAATCTCTTTTCTTTTAGTTATTGCGCACCATAAATTCATTCTACTCATTAGGATAAATGAATTGTTGCTTTGGTTTCATAAGAAAAACTTCTCTTTCTACCATATTTAGAATTAAAGTTCATCTTTGAATTGGGATAAACACGGATTCACATAATAATCTCCTTTCTTCTAATGATTGGGCACCAGGAATTCATTCTGCTCATTGGGAGAAATGAATTGATGCTTTGGTTTCATAAAATAAACTTCTCTTTTTGCCATTTTTAGAATTAAAATTCATCTTTCAGTTGGGACAAACATGAATTCACATAATAATCTCCATTCTTTTAATGATTGGGTAGCACAAATTCATTCTACTTATTGGGATAAATGAATTGATGCTTTTGTTTCATAAGAAAAACTTCACTTTGCACCAATTTTTAGGATCAAAGTTCTTCTATCAATTAGGATAAACACGTATTCACGTAATAATCTCTTTTGTTTTCGATATTAGAATCCATAAACACATAATCCTTAGTGCGATAAAAGATATCGATGCCTTGGTTTTACTAAAAAAACTCCTTTTTCTACCAATTTTGGAATTAAAGTTCATCTTTCAATTAGGATAAACATGGATTTGCATAATAATCTCCATTCATTTTATGATTGGGCACCACAAATTCATTCTCCTTGTTGGGAGAAATGAATTGATGCTTTGATTTCATAAGAAAAACTTCTCTTTCTACCATTTCTAGAATTAATGTTCATCTTTCAATTAGGATAAACACGGATTCACATAATAATACCCATTTTTTTACTGATTGGGCACCACAAATTCATTTTTCTATTTGGGATAAGTGAATTAATGCTTTGGTTTCATAAGAAAAACATCTTTTTCTTCCATTTTTAGATTTCAAGTTTGTCATTCAATTGTGATAAACACGGATTCACGTAATAATCTCTATTCTTTTAATGATTGGGCACTAGAAATTCATTATACTTATTGGGATAAATGAATTGATGCTTTGGCTTCGCAAGGAAAACTTCTCTTCCTAATTTTTTTAGAATCAAAGTTCATTTATCAATTGGGATAAACACGTATTCACGTAATAATCTCTTTTGTTTTTGGTATTAGGAACCATAAACACATTCTCCTTATTGGGATAAAAGATATTGACACCTTGGTTTCATAAGAAAAAGTTCTCTTTCTACCAATTTTGGAATTAAAGTTCATCTTTCAATTGGGATAAACACGGATTCGCAAAATAATCTTCTTTTTCTTAATGATTAGGCACCACAAATTCATTCTTCTTGTTGGGAAAAATGAATTGATGTTTTAGTTTCATAAGAAAAACTTTTGTTTCAACCATTTTAGAATTAAAGTTCATCTTTCAATTAGGATAAACATGAAATCACATAATAATCGCTATTCTTTTATTGATTAGGCACCACAAATTCATTCTACTCAATTGGATAAATGAATTGATGCTTCAGTTTCATAAGAAAAACTTCTCTTTCTACCATTTTTAGAATTAAGGTTCACCTATGAATTTGGATTCACATAATAGTCCCCTTTCTTCTAATGATTGGGCACCATGAATACATTCTTCTCATTGGGATAAATGAATTGATGCTTTGGTTTCATAAGAAAATCTTCTCTTTTTGCCATTTTTAGAATTAAAGTTCATCTTTCAATTGGGATAAACATGAATTCACAAAATAATCACCATTCTTTTAATGATTGGGCACCACAAATTCATTTAACTCAATGGGATAAATGAATTGATGCTTTACTTTGATAGGAAAAACTTCTTTTTCTAACATTTTTAGAATTAAAGTCCATCTTTCAATCGGGATAAACACGGATTCGTATAATAATCTCCTTTCTTTTAACGATTGGGAACCACAAACATATTCTCCTCATTGGGATAAATGAATTGATGCTTTGTTTTCATAAGAAAAACTTCTCTTTCTACCATTTTTAAAATTAAAGTTCATCTTTCAATACGGATAAACATGGATTCACCTAATAATCTCCATTCTTTTAATGGTTGGCACAACAAATTCATTCTACTCAATGGGAAAAATGAATTGATGCTTTGGTTTCATAGGAAAAACTACTCTTTGTACCATTTTTAGAATAAAAGTTTGTTTTTCAATTGGGATAAATTCAAATTCACATAATAATCTCCATTCTTTTAATGACTGGGCACCATAAATTTATTCTACTAAATGGGATAAATGAATTGATGCTTTGCTTTCAGAGGAAAAACTTCTCTTTCTATCATTTTTAAAATTAAAGTCCATCTTTCAATTGGGATAAACGCAAATTCTTATAATAATCTCTATTCATTTTACGATTAGACACCACAAATTCATTCTCCTTATTGGGATAAATGAATTGATGCTTTGGTTTCATAAGAAAAACTTCTCTTTCTACCATTTCTAGAATTGAAGTTCATTTTTCAATTGGGATAAACACGGATTCACATAATAATACCCATTCTTTTAGCGATTGGGCACCATAAATTCATTCTTCTGTTCGGGATAAATGAATTGATGCTTTGGTTTCATAAGGAAAACATCCTTTTCTGCCATTTTTAAATTCAAGATCATCTTTCGATTGTGATAAACATGGATTCTTATAATAATCTCTATTCATTTTATGATTGGGCATGACAAATTCATTCTTCTTGTTTGGATAAATGAATTGATGCTTTATTTTCATAAGAAAACTTCTCTTTCTACCATTTTTAGAATTAAAGTTCATCTTTCAATACGAGTAAACATGGATTCACCTAATAATCTTTATTCTTTTAATGACTGGGCATAACAAATTCATTTTACTCATTGGGGTAAATGAATTGATGCTTTGCTTTCATAGGAAAACTTCTCTTTATACCATTTTAGAATTAAAGTTCATCTTTCAATTAGGATAAACACGGATTCCTATAGTAATCTCCTTTCTTTTTACGATTGGGAACCACAAACACATTCTTTTCATTTGGATAAATAAGTTGATGCTTTGTTTTCATAAGAAAAACTTTTCTTTCGACCATTTTTAGAGTTAAAGTTCATCTTTAAATTACGATAAACACAGATTCATATAATAATCTCCTTTCTTTTAACTATTGGGTACCATAAATTCATTCTCCTTGCAGGGATAAATGAATTGATGCTTTGGTTTCATAAGAAAAACTTCTTTTTCTACCATTTTTAGAAATAAAGGTCATCTTTGAATTGGGATAAACATGAATTCACACAATAATCTCTTTTCTTCTAATGATTAGGCACCACGAATTAATTCTACTCATTGGGATAAAGGAATTGATGCTTTGGTTTCGTAAGAAAAACTTCTCTTTCTACTATTTTTAGAATTAAAGTTTGTCTTTCAATTGCAATAAACATGAATTCACATAATAATCTCCTTTCTTTTAATGATTGGGTCCACAAATTCATTCTACTCAATGAGATAAATGAATTGACACTTTGTTTTCATAGGAAAAACTTCTCTTTCTATCGTTTTTACAATTAAAGTTCATCTTTCAATTGGGATAAACATGGGTTCTTATAATAATCTTCTTTCCTTTAATGATTGGGAACCACAAACACATTCTTCTCATTGGGATAAATGAATTGATACTTTGTTTTCATAAGAAGAACTTTTCTTTCTACCATTTTTACAATTAAAGTTCATCTTTCAATAGGGATAAACAAGGATTCACCTTATTATCTCCATTCTTTTAATGATTGGGCATAACAAATTCATTCTACTCATTGGGATAAATAAATTGGCACTTTAGTTTCATAAGAAAAAGTTCTCTTCGTACCATTTGTAGAATTAAAGTTCATCTTTCAATTGGGATAAACATGGATTAACATAATAATCTCCATCCTTTTAGTGATTGGGCACCACAAATTCAATCTAATGATTGGGACAAATGAATTGATGCTTTGGTTTCATAAGAATAACTTCTCTTTGGACCATTTTTAGAATTAAGGTTCATCTTTCAATTGGGATGAAAATGGTTTCACATAATAATCTCTATTCTTTTAATGACTGGGCACTGTAAATTCACGCTACTCATTTTGATAAATGAGTTGATGCTTAGGTTTCATAAGAAAACATTCTCTTTGTACCATTTTTAAGATTAAAGTTCATCCTTCAATTAGGATAAACACGGATTCACAAAATAATCTCTATCCTTTTAGTGATTGGGCACCATAAATTTAATCTACTCATTGGGATAAGTGAATTGATGCTTTGATTTTATAAGAAAAACTTCTCTTTGTACCATTTTTAGAATTAAAGTTCTTCTTTCATTTAGGATAAACACAGATTCAGATGATAATCTCTATTCTTTTAATAATTGGGCACTGTTCTACTCAATGGGATAAATGAATTGATATTTTGCTTTCATAGGAAAAACTTCTCTTTCTACCATTTTTAGAAATAAAGTTCATCTTTCAATTAGGATAAACACGGATTTTT
>JBBYHK010002747.1:36986-60034 GCA_038382065.1 Adansonia grandidieri | reverse complement strand
TAGTCATTGGACCTCTAATTCCATGCAAAGGATCATAAGAATAATTGGAAATAGGTGTTTGTGCAAGTTGATCTCCATCAGCAGACTTTTTATTTCCTTGAACCTTTATAAAGACATCCAAACCTGATTAGTGGCTTTAAAATCAATGACCTAAGTGTCTTTTGAATCTTCCATTAAATAAGTTTTAATGCAAAGAAGATGCTTACCATTTTGCCTTTGGAGGCTAGGAATTTCCTATAAGTCTTCTTGAAGTGACCAATCTATCCACAGTGAGCACTTTGACATTTTAAGGTCATTTGCTTCTTTTTCTTCCTGTTTTTAAATGTGGAGGAACAAAATACTTAGAGCCCCTTGCTTATTTGCATTTTGCTTCTTATTTTTCTTATTCTAGTACCAAAATTAGAAACAATAGCCACATTTGCCTCTACCTTGGGTTGGTGGCCATCATTGAGGATGGGGTCATAGGCCTATAACTCTTTGATGAGCTTGATAAGCTTAACTTTTTGCTTCCTAAATTATGCATAGCTAAATGCCTGCAAAATCTCTAGAAAAAGTATTAAACACCATTTCAATCTAGGTGTTGTATTCTAACTCAGCACAATTTTTAACAACCTCACCCCATAAGTGTGAGCATATGATACTTTACCAGAGTTCCCACTTTTCACTTGTAGTTCATGAAATTTGTAATAGTGGATTATCTATCCAATTTGACTTGGCCTTTAAACATATCCTCCAAATTATCCATGATCTCTCTAATGGTTACATAGTTCTGATGTTGTTTTTGCAAAGCACTTGACATGCCAGCCAGCGTATAGTAATATGCAAGTCATTGGACTCTTTCCAATAAGTGTAAAATAAAAAAAATCCATCCATTACATGCATCATGTGCAGGCTCAGGTGGGTAAGGTTCATCAAGCACAAACTTGTGTTTCTCATAGCTGAAAACAATTAGAAAATTTGTTTTTCAGTCTTTAAAGTTATCCCCATTCAATTTGTTATCAGTGAGAATTTGAATAAAATGTGTAGGTGATATTTTGAATTGAAACAAATAAATATATTCATGCTGAATCAAATATAAAATAGATATTTAGCAATTAAAATAGATATATGTTTCTACATAAAAACCTTAAAAATATGTAGCATTGCAATAGTAATTTTCAGCATCTATTGTCTTAAGCCACCAATGGGTGATCATAATTCAAATAGCCAAAAACATCGACCCTATCCAATTAATATATGTTACCTTAAATACTCCTAGGTTAAGACTACATTAACAACTATTTGTTTGGCCACTAGTTTAACTAACAAAGCTCCAAGGGGAGGTTATTATTAAAATAGTCTTGAGTTTATAATCATTGTTTACGAAACCCAATCCATGTGCTGTTCAAGACATCAAGGGATGGTCTTGAATAAAACATGCCAAAGTACATTTTCCACATAAGAGATACAATCTAGTACACCAGTGGCAGTCAACCACCTATTGAAGGGTATGGCCAGAGCAGAATTGGCACAAGGTGCTATAATGCTTTCACATATGGATCAACAATGGAGCCTGTGGGTTTTGTATTTGAAACCTTCTCCCACTCAATATTTTAAAAAATATGTATGGTTTTAATATGCATGATTAATATAAGTCTGAATGGCATTCACCTATTCTGTATGGCATGTTATCAATCATATACATCCATCCATCAACAAAACATATAGATGGAAAAAAATTTAACTAGCCAAACCGTGATCCTATCCTAAAAAATAGAAAGGAAAAATAAGATTACAAAAATTTCATCCAAAGCATAGTTTGGGTCCTATATTTTCTGCTCCATCTTTATGTATCGATTTCCATCCATATAATTTGTTCGTTCGTATCCATAAAAATATTTAAAAGTAACCATCTTTATAAGTTGATAAAAAATTTGAATTGAAGCTCTAAGATGAAAACCCAAAATGGCCAATCTAGAGCAAAATAAAGAATTTTTGGTTTCACTCATGGGGTTACCGAGGTCTTAGCAAGGAAATGATTATTCCAAAAAAGTCATGAGACACTTAGAATCCCTAAGCATCCCAAAGTGTCATAACCCTACCTTTCATATCAATTTTACAACCTTGACTTGTCACAGCTAGTCCTAGTGCTAGTGAAAGTATCGACAGCAATAGGCTTTCCAAGAAATGTTTTATAAGGACTGGTCTATTCATAAGCCTAGAAAAACCAATAACCTATTTCACCAGCCCTAAAGCTTTCTCAAACTAATTAAAGCCCTCACCAAACTCTTCATCCTAACCAAAAGGCCAAGTTGCCATTCAGGAAAATTTTTAACCATCGATAATTAGTCTACAAGGGACTTAAATATCATGCTAACTTGGGAGTTTTCGTCAAATGAGCCTTTTACACAAAAAAGATGTCATGAAAAGTAATAAGAACTTTTCTAATCATGGGGCAAAACTAGGCCTAGTGGACTTCTTAAATAGAAAAAAAACCATTAGGAAAGGTTAAATCGAGTTAGGGTAAAGAACCAATAAAGGTTTTAGTCTTTATACCCTTTATGTGTATACATGTCATCATTCATTTGCATATACATGCATTACACTTCCCATATCTCTATCTTTACCAACTATAACATTTTGCACTACTTTTTGTGCATCTAGATCATAGCAAGTCTTGGTATTTGCACTCATGTGTATCTGTACCCCCATACGTCTGTATCTTCATGCATTAGCACCAACATAAATCATCACATATGGGCGTTTTCTTTCATATGCATTCCTATTCATATACATTCCACTCACGTGCATTTCTATTCAGATGCATTGGCATTGGCATGTATTCTTCTTCCCAAGCATTTGTACTCTTGTGCGACCTTATTTTCTAGCATTCACATTCACATGCATTTTTACTCACATACTGTTACCTCATGCGCATTCTCATTTACATACTTTCGCACTCACGTGCACTCTTGAGTGTTTACACTCACATACATTCTTGCTTATGTACTTTTGCTCTCACATGCATTCTCACTCACCAACCTTTATACTTGTATGCAATATCATTCATGAGCATCTATAGTCAAAAGCATTCTCACCTATATTCCTTTGCAACCATGTGTGTGCTCATTCATGCACATTGGTATCCACGTGTATTCTTACTCACCTACCTTTTTACTCACGTACACTATCATCATTGAGCATTGACACTCATGTGCATCCTCAGTCATAAGCATTTGTACTCATGTGCATTCATTTATATCTACTCACACTTACATGCATTTTAGTTAGCAAACATTTACACTCACATGTATTCTTATTTCTGCATAACTGCATTCATGAACATTCACCATGTCGCCTTACATGCATAAGCATCATTTCATTAACACGGGCATTTTGGCAAAAATGATAAGCATCACTGTCAACTTGCTTACAACATTTATGTCTTAGTACGATATTCGTGGCATGATCATATTTACTTCCTTAAGATTGTCAATAAAAAATCTTCAAAAGCCACTCATAAGGACATATTCACAAAGATCTTTAACAAAAAACCACTCACGAGGACTTTTTAACAAATATTTCACACAAGAGCCTTTCTTGAGGATACTCTCTTAAAAACTCTCAAAGCCTCTTTTGAGGACATTTCTTTAAAAAATCCCAAAGCCTCGCTTAAGGATAATTCTTCAAAAACTTCCAAAAGCCTCTTTAAAGGATGTTTCATTAAAAACTTCCAAAACCTCTCTTAAGGACATTTCATCAAAAACTACTAAGCCACTCTTAAGGTTATTTCAAAATTTTCAAAGCCTTTTTTAAGAATATTTCTTTAAAAACTTCTAAAACCTCTCTTAGGGATGTTTTAGCAAAAAAAGAAAAAAACATTTCTTAAAGATGTTTCATCAAAAACCTTCAAAGCCTCTTTTAAGGACATTTAATCTGAAGCCTTATTTGAGGATATCTTAAATAGATCTAAAGCCCTTATTGAGGATGTTTTAACAAAGAATTTTAGGGCTTTTCTTGAGGACATTTCATTAAGAAAAAAACTTCCATAAAGCCTCTTTCAAGGATGCCTTATCAAACACTTTAAAGTCTCTCCCAAGGACACCTTAAAACCTTTGTCGAGTATGCCTCACCTTGCACTTTTGAACCTCTTTTAACAAAATTCTGCAAAACCTCTCTCAAGGATGTTTACAGTACCTTTCATGAGGACCTTTATTTTCAAATCCAAGAAAAAACTATTTTGTCCATGTATTGAGCTAATCCATAAAGAACTAGATACCTATATCTTTCGCTTTTCATCATTAGGGATATTCCAACTTCATCTTCTAAGGGGATACTACAACCCTACTTTTCACTTGAAAACCAAAATTTCTCTCCCAAACATCACCAAGCCTTTTAATCAAACCCCTACTTTGAGAAAATCAAAAATCTTCATCATCAAGGATACCCTAACTATACCTTCTAATGGGATACTTTAACCCTACTTTGTACTCAAAAAATCCAAACATTTTGGCTATTCCTCAATAATCATAGTCAATTACGAGATACATTTTGGTCGTCCACTTTCTTTATGCTTTTTTATGTTTATTTTATACAATTGTTATTATATTCATTTTCGTCTCACTAACATGATTCCTTTTCTGGTGTTTATTTTGCATTCATATTTTCAAATTGGTTTAAAAAATTACAAGGCAATGTTCCATGTCGGTACCTCTCTAGTGGATGACACAAAATATCTAGTTTTTAAAATTAAATTCAGATATTATTTTATCAAAAATCCCTATGTTCCTTACATCTCCTGGGCGCATACATGTTCTAAAATTTTCTTTAAAATTGGGATTTATAATTTTTCCACCAAAATTAATGCTTTAAAAGGGGATTATATCAAAATAATGACAAAACGAAACTGAGGAAACTAAAACCAATGTAAGACATAGCTAGTGAGTATCGATCTTTAGCATTATGGTGGTGCTAATCCTTCCCCTCATGTAACTAGCTCCTGAACCAACTGATGAATCTCTGGACCTCGTAGAGTTTAAAATTGATGTTGCAAATTTTATAACTTGGAATATTGTTTTCAATAGGCATCCAGCCATGCCTAGCCCAAAATGATCAATGGCAACTTCAACTCTTTGGCCACTTCATTGGGGCATCCAAGACTGATTGGATGAGCACTTAGTCCAATAATTTTGTTTTTCACTACCATCTCATCACGCATAGTTCAAATCTTAATAAAGCGATAACCAAAGGCAACAATCCAAAAGTTTTTTTAAGTCATGTGCATAATCACTTGAGTGATTCAGGCGAGTGTTTTGTCTAAAGTAAAGGCCACATCACAATAGAAAGGAAGAGTGAGTAAAGAAAGCAATAATATATGATGTATTTACGTAAGGAATTGCTAGCTAATTGATGTAGGAGTGTTGTAGCATGCCAAATGCAAATCTGACATGACCAACTTAAACAAATAAATTCCATTTTCTCATATTAGGATGGTACTAAATTGTTAGACGAATCACTGATCTAACTTAATGCTAAATGGTCATTATGAAATGATTAAATATCTCGGAGTCGCTACCAGCCTAGTTTTAGCGAAGGAAGGTTGGTTAGTTATTGGAACCCATATTTTAAGGGTTATGAAGCGCTTAGAAACAAGCTTTAAAGTCTACATTTATACTAGAGTTAGCTAATAGGGTTCAAGACTCAATTACAACCATAAGTAAAGATCGATCCCTTTCATGAAGCCCGCAAATTAATATCTCTTAATTACGTGTTAACTAAAGTCTCAATTATTATTAATTTTAATTCTTTTGATATTTAATTATAATTACCTATTTTTAAAATTATTTATATTAATTTTATTTTTCTTATTTATGTAAATTAGATTTTTATAACTTTGAAAATCAAAATATTTTTTGCACCATTTTGGAAAACCTAGAGGAATACAAAATTTTATTTTTGAGAAAATTAAAAATTTTGATTTACTTGTTTAAAGAAGGTACTCCTTTGTATAGAATAATCGATGAGGTGACTTTCATATACTAAAAGAACACCTATAAACTACTTGACTTGGGGAAATAGTGTCAGATTTTTGAAAAAAATATTATATTAGAATTAATATATAAAAATATTAAATTTAAAGCATAACATCATGAAAATGATTCCAAAGTATATGCATGGAATTGCAAACTGAAAATTTGATTATGTAAAATAATCTAAATGGACCTAACATGCATAGACATTATGGAATGAACCCTAAAAATGATCTAAATGCATTAAAATTTTCATAATAATTCCTAAGTCATAGAAAATTAATTAAATATCTCTAAAATTCATGAAATTTCACCAAAGTCCGTAGATCATGGAACATGACCTAAATGACATCAAAATCCATAAATTTATAACAAAGTCCCTAAGTTATGTGCAATGACCTAAATGACATCAAAATACATGAAATTGCATAAAAGTTCTAGTCTTGGAAAATGACATAAATGACATCAAGATTCATAAAATTGCATTTAAATCCCTAGATCATGCAAAATGACTTAAATGACATAAAAGTCCCTAAGTCATGGAAAGTGATCTAAATGACACCAAAATGACTTAAATGATGTCAAAATACATGAAATTACATCAAAGTTCCTAATTCATGGAAAACAACCTAAATGGCATCAAAATTCATGAAATTTGCATAAAAGCCCTTAAATAATGGAAAATGACCTAAATGATATCAAAAATCATAAAATTGCATAGAAGTCCCTAGATCATGGAAAAATGACCTGAATGACATGAAAGTCTCTAAGTTATAGAGAATAACTAAATGACATCAAAAATCATAATATTGCATAAAAAATCTTTGGATCATAGATAACCTAAATGACGCTAATCATACTTAAAATTACTTAAAAGTCTCTAGATCATTGAACATGACCTAAATGATCTAAAATGCAAGAAAGTTGAAAAAACCAATCCTTAATATGCAGGAAACATCATGGGAAAATTGCTAAATGGTCTTTAAAAGTTTCCATTACTTTCAAATGGACCCATAACATTTTATTTCACCCATAAACATACAAGCGTGGTATCATACATGTTTTTACATATGCAATACCTCATCAATAGGAACATATATGGATTTCTCATTATGTATGTTGATATGGTCATAATCACAATATTATCATGAAAAATGCATGGACATATTATTCATTATCTTAATGCATGAAATTGTCATAAAATGAATTTCATACATGATTTTAAACATAAAATGGCTCAACAACATGAACATACATAAGTACACTAACATGCATAGTGATGTTACCATAATTATAGTATTTTCATGAAAAATCCATGAGCATATAAAACATGACAATAATGCATGAAAAGAACATAAAATACATGTATTGTACATGGAGTAACATATAAGTAGAATTAAGAGTCAAAATGAAGTTAAATCTTGTCAATAAAATTCAATAGAAACAAGAAAACTTGGCATAATACACTTGAAAACAAATTTTCTTGGTGGAATCTTGGTATGTATATAACTATTAGCTAAAAGTATAAAAAAAATCAAAACATGGCATTTTAAGTTCATAGATCAAGATTTGGCCTTATCTTAGTTTTTATACCTTTGCACAAATTATCACCTAAGCATGGATTAGGATCTTTAAGCTTTCATAAAGGAGAAAATAAGATGTAAAATAAAGGTAAAAGACAAAAGAAAACAACCTTATGCAGAATCTCAAAGATATCTATCTTTCTTTCTCTATTTTTTTCTTTTTTTGCTCACTTTTTGCTCTTAGGTTTTTCTCAGCTAAAAACTAAAGGGATCCCCTCTAATGAACATCCCAAGGTATTTTTAACCTTCATTTGCTGATCATCTCATCCCTATGCAATTTTATCACATCTTGACAACTCAACCAAGCTTGCTTGCAAGTAATCTCTCTACAAAAAGCCTTCTAGATGAAGCATGTTTTCAGCATAGTTTGGTGTACAATCTCAATCTCAGTTGCATACCCTTAAAGAGAACCCTTACTCCAAATGGCCATTTCTTGGCTCCATGTAAGAATGATGTTTTAACTTTAGCTTAAAATAGCCATCCATTGAAATTCAGTTGAACTAGACTCAAAATAATTAGAAATCAACCAAACTAGATGCCATTTAGTTCCCATGTATGATTTAAGCATTAAACTTATTTATCTAAAGCTTATTTGAGCTTTAATAGCTTAATCCATGTGGATGGTTCCCATGCCTATATATCACTGTAAAAATGTTTGTGAATGAACTCTTGTATGGTTATGCAGTGATCCAAAGTCATTAAGAAAGTAAAACATAGGAAAACTAGGGTGAAAAAGCTTATTCATGGTGAAAAGTTGCATACAATGTCAATATATTGGTTTTTGCATCGATAATGATGCTTTCATAGAACTAAAAAAGAAAACCTAAAAAATTATCATTGTAGCAATACAAAACACATTGTATCAATATAATGTGCATTGTACCGATATAACATGGCCTATATCGATACACATGCATGTTCCAAGTTTAGACCAATCAAAACCCAATAATGTACTGATACATTAATGAAATGTATCGATACAACTTCTTGAAACTCATGAAAATAACATTTTTTTTTTATAATTTCAACAAGCCTTCCCTAAAAATATTTTTTTGTCTAGCACCGTATAATGTACAGTGCTTGATAACATGACACCTTATAGTCATCTCCATTTTTTATTTTTATTATTTTATTTTATTACCTTCAAATTAAGTCCCAAGATGTTAGAGAAATTGTTTTAGGAAGATAGATGGGTATGTTTCATCTAAGGTCTCGGATAACATTCCCTTTGATTGGAAGAGGGCTAGGTGACATAAGGCATCTAAAGAGAGTTATATAGAGATACAATTAGTAAGCTAAGTTACCTACTCAATTGGTTTTTACATGGCTTCTTAGGCTAACACAGTCATTGAAGAGAGAAATAGGTCTTAAATTATTAAAAAGTTTAAGTGTTGAATTTCTTAGAATAGCAGTTGAGGAATATTATTTTGTTAAAACAAAAAAATCATTAAAGTTGTAAAATCTTACTTAATAATTGAAATTGTAATTATTAAATCTAAAAGTTTTGGTTCATATTGGTTATAAACATTTCAATAATAAACTCTTGTTAAACACCATACATAATTGTTAACTTCACATTAATTAGTTTTTATATAACTACAACTTGAACTAAATTAGCTTGTGTTAAAAATGTTTTTGAAATCACCTTATTGGTTTCAATTTCTCAAAAATAATATTTCAAATTTATAATTATACTTAAAATATATTTTAGATGCATATGATTAATTTATAGGCCAAGAAAAATGTGTTTCTAAGGTATTTTGATGTTAGTATTGACACATAGTGTCAAGGTTTCGCTACTATGTTCATAACCCTTCAAAGTATCAACATAGCATCGTGAACTGGTACAAACTTGTTGTGTATTAGTACAAACCATTGTGGTATCGATACAAGTGCTTGGTAGTAGTATTTTCAGTTCCTTCTTTTGAGCCTACATCTAAGTTTCACGAAACCCTCATTTGTATCAATACAACCTACCTTAGTATCACTTTATCTTGATACAAAATGTTTTGAGTATCAATATAGGTTGCTAAGTATCGATACATATGTTCCCAATATCGATACGAGGCTAAATTTTTCAAACATGTATTGATACAAATGCTCCTAGTCTTAAGGCTAGAAGAGCAAGGTTAGACCAAAATTTTGAATTCTATAATGGCTATACACCATTGTCAAACATCCTTAACGTTCATACATTCTTTGGGAGCAATGAACAAAGATTTCTAATAGCTCCAGACCAATAAGGAAACAACACGAAACAACAAGAAGCAATAAGAAACAACATTCTAAGCACAAAAAATCACATTCTTTAATTTTTCATTCTTTTCTTGTATTTTCATA
Source organism: Adansonia grandidieri (assembly GCA_038382065.1). Lineage (NCBI taxonomy): Eukaryota > Viridiplantae > Streptophyta > Magnoliopsida > Malvales > Malvaceae > Adansonia > Adansonia grandidieri. The sequence continues at coordinate 50,103 of JBBYHK010002747.1, read as the reverse complement.
AGCTTGTTTTATATATTTTCATCATGTACTCAAAACTCCAACAAACAGTTACATACTAAAGGTTTTATTTAGTTTGAAAGCACCTTTATTCATCTTAAAAAGGGATTATGAGTAGATTGAGTGAAGTTACTTAAGAATTTGAGGTATAATTCTTAAAAGAATTGTAAGCTTTTATCTAAGCATTCAAAAGATCAAGAGTTGTGAGGTTCTATCTATGCCTTCAAAAAATATAGAGTTGTAAGGTTATACCTTAAACTTACAGATAGTATGTTTCACTAGTGAATATCAGGAATTACCTTGGCAAGGATGTGCCAAAAAGAGAGGATGTTTGCTCCAAGTTAAAGGACTGAACCTATATAAATCATTTCTTAGTTATCTCACCTTTAACTACTTTATATATTTCCTTTACTTTTAATTTATATTAAATTTTAGTTGATGGCTAGAATCTTTATAGAACCAATTCAACCTTTCTTGGTTCAATCAATACTTTGAACTAACAATTAGTATTAGAGCTTGTGTCTCAATTTGTAGGTTTAACCATCTTTAAAAAAGAACCATTATAGTTCAAATAATGGCAAGTTCAAGTATAGCACTTAAAACTTTAAGAATTTTGCGGAAATCATGAGCCAAGATGAGGTTTGTCTTATGGCATTTGAAACAAGTTCAAATCCTACCGAACTTGAAGGCTATTCCATTGTAAGACCTCCACTCTTTAATGGTGAATATTATTCTTAGAAGAGGATAAAGATAAGGCTCTTTTTTTAAGCCAATGATAGAGAATCATCACCAACGGACCATAAACTCCTAAGAAAAGAGCGAGAGACATTATAGTGCCTAAAAAAGAAGATGAATGGAATAACAAGATATAAAGATGCTGCAATTTGGATGCCAAGGCCATGCACATGCTATTTTGTACTCTAGGCAAAATTAATACAACTAAGTGTCCTTACGTGGCAATGACAAAAAAAATGGGACAAATTGGTGACCACTTATGGAAGAACAAACTAAGTTAAGGAATAAACAATGCGTATGCTCAAACTTGACTAAGTTAAGGAATAAACAATAAGTATGCTTATACTTGACTATGAGTTGTTTAAAATGAAAGAAAATGAGATCATCAAAGAAATGTTGGATAGGTTCATGAACATTTTAATGGTTTAAAAGCACTTGGCAAAACTTTCCAAATAAAGCGATGGAAAAGAAGTTACTCAACAATCTTCCTAAATCTTGGGAAGCAAAAGTTACAGCGATTGAAGAATTCAAGGATCCCAACAAATTTTCCTTGGCTGAACTAATTGGTTCTTTGTTAACCTATGAGATAAAGATGAAACACAGTCAAGAGCAATTAAAGGAAACAAGTGTTGATTTCAAAACAGCAGCCCAAAGCAATGAAGATGATAAAGATGCTGAGGAAGATGAGGAAATGGATATGCTAGTAAAAAGATTTAATAAGTTCATGAAAATGAACAAATCAAGAAGGTTCCAAAAAAGAGATATGCTAAAGGGTGAATTAAGCATAAAGGAGAAAGATCTTATTATTTACAATGAATGCAAGAAACCAGAACATATCAAATTTGAGTTCCAACATGAAAGAAGCATAACACAAATAGACAAAACAAAAAGGCTATGGTGGCCATATAAGTGATAGCAGTACATCATATGATGAAAAGGATAAAGTGGCAAACCTATGTTTCATGGCTCTTGATGAGCCCAAGATAACTTCTAACCCTTATACATTTGATGAGTTACAAAAAGCATTTGATGAATTAGTATTAGAGTTTAAAAACATGAATTATAAAACAAAAAGAAACAATTTCTAGACTTAGAGAAGAAAATGAAACATTAAGCAAAACAAAAAACTAAATTTGAAAAAGAAATTTCTAAACTCAAGAAAAAAAATTAATTGCTAAGTGTGACAAAAATAGCACTTGAAAGAGAAGTAAATAAGTTAAAAACTGTGAATAATGACCTAACAAAAAAGAACATAAATTTACATAATTCATATTTTATGGACCATAAGAAAAGCTAAATGACATGTTAGAAACACAAAAATTTTTCCTTGATAAAGATAAATTAGTATATAATGGCATTGAGAAAGAAACTTATTTTAAAAATTTCTTTGTAAAACAAAACAATCCTTATAATAAATCTAGCAAATGCACTCACTAAAAAAAATAGGTCATATATATCATAATTATTAGTTAAAGGTAGTTAATTATAGAAGTAAGCTTGTAATCTTAAAATGAGGTTGCTAAAATGAAATAGATTCGTAAAGGCATAAAAATTATAAGTACTAACACTCAATGACTTAAAAAAATTTGGGTACCTAAAAATAAGGCATAATTTTATGATTGTAGGAGGAAAAGCTTTACTTCAAGGTGAATTCAATGAATGTATGTCAGGTGACAAAAGCAAATTCCTAAAATGAAAGCCTAAAAATGGTGGAAATGTCATTTTTGGTGACAGTAGACACCCAATTTTATCCTAGTCAATATTTAAGGCATCAGAGTTCATCATTCAAGGCATCATCAAAGTCATTTAGATGAGCATGGATCTATTCCCTATTATTCCTGGCTTAAGCAAGAGGCACAAAGAGCCTATGGTACATAAATTTCATAATTCTGCATGAGTGTATTGATATGTAGCCTCTGTGTATAGATATAAGGCCCTTACATCATCAAAATTCAAAATTTCACTAGTTGTACCGATACAAATAAGGCTTGTATCGATACATTTGCTTAATGTATCAATACATTTGACCAATGTATTGATATAAGGCTTCACAATAGCTAAAATTTAATTTTTAGATAAAAGGTATTGATACATCTTTCATTATATTGATGTAGTTTGGTTTTTTTGCCTAGATATATCGATATAATATGTAATTTATCAATATATCCAAGCAAAATTGCCTAGTTTGTAGCATTTTTTAACTTTTACACCATTGATCTCAAAATCTAACCTAACCACATTTTTGGCACCAAAAATCATCAAAATTTATACTAGGCCTCAGCATTGGGCTTATTATTAGGTTTAATAAAATTTTAAAGCCCAAAATCACTTAAAAATAGGGATTTTCATGGATTGTATGGTTTGTTTTGGGGCATGCTTGGTATTTCTTGAAGTTGCAAACTTCTTTAGCCTCCCTACTCCACTACATTACATGTCAACAATAATGAAAAGAGAGATAGCTAAGCATAGTACCTGGAGTTATCGCTTAGCACATGAAGGAAAATCCCATAATGCCTTACTTTTGGCTCACAAACATTGGCCAAACACACTCCATATAAAGGAGCCAATTTTAGCTTAGCAAAAAGATAAACAATGTGCTTCGCACACACTCTTCAAACACTGAACAAACATATTAAGCACTATTACATCAAAAACACTCTCCCACTCCTGCAGTTCTCCTGTTTTCCCCTAAAAAACCTTTAAAAAACCCCTATCTCTTTCCTTTTATCCTTAAAACTCTTTTCCATCCAGAACATAATTGAAAGCTTTTCTTTTTTTATTCTTTCATGATAACTAATAACAAAGAGAGGGAAAAAACTAAGCTTAGAGTTGCTACTCCAAATAGAGGTTAAAGTTTAAAGTTTTTTTGTGTATATTCTCTACGTTACTCCATTTATTTTTGTTTTCAACATTTGCATCATTTTAATGAGCCATTCATGGTGCCATGACCATTTTAAGACTCTTATGCATTATTGTGGCTGGGTTATGGTAGTTCTAGGACCTTAGTGAAATTTTTATGATGTTCTAGAGTTGCTTGAGTGACATAACATGCTTTACTTTATTTTTGCCATCAAACAACACCTATTCATGCATTTTTGATATCTTACATTGATCTTCACATGCTCAACTCATACTTGAATGCTCATCCCTCTATACTTTATGCATATTCCTCTATTTTCTTATAGTTTGATAGGTTTTATAGAATAAATATGCCATCTTGAAAATTCCAACAGCATTTCCCTCATTCTAACATGTCTATATCACCTCTATAGCATGATTTATGATGTCATTAATGAAACTTTTATGTCCTTACATTTTCATACCTATTTTCTTGCTTTTTAGTCATCTTTCCTATGCTAAAATTATCATTTTTGTTTGTTTAAGTGTGTCACCCATGTTTATCTTCACCTAAGTCTCCTTTGGTTCATAGCATATTTGTCAAGGTGCTTGTTTTTTCCTACAAGAATCAAATTTTCAAAAAAAAAAAAAAAACCTTAAGCTAAGTCTATATACCTCTAACAAATAGAGACTAGCATGGATTTAATGTTTTTACTAAATTAGTCCTCTAATCTTAAGGATAAATCAAATTTTCTAAGTCTAGTTTCCTAGTTTAATAAGTTTAAAAATGCTAGTTTTTAAAAGAAAAATAACCTTTAATTTGTTAGAGAGTTCTAGCCTTGATCTTGAGTTTAACACACTTGTTTGTGGCATGGTCAATGGGTTATTTCATCATCCCAAGCTATTCTGGGATTATGGAATGAACTCACGATACCCCTGTCACATTTTTCCCTTTGTCATGGATGTTTGGATGTCCATGGCTCGAGTTCAGCCTCGAGAAACCTAAAAATACATAAATTCCATCTTTTCCTATGGTAGTATTGTAGCCCATATTTAAAAAATTCCTTCCAAGTTCTAAAATATTTTTGTAGAATTTTTTATATTTTTTCCCTAAAGGGCATCATGCTTGCCCTTAGATTATTTTGGATAAAAGAGTTATGAGTTTTTGAACCTCTATTGTTTGGAACCCTTTAAACTAGCAAATTGCATTCTGTTAGGACTATTTTGACCCACCAAATGATTTTTCCAAAATTTTAAAATATTTTCTTAAAAAATTTATGGAATTTTATTTTTAGAAAAGTATCATTTATGATTATCCCAAACAAATTCAAGGTGATTTTTCAAAGCTTGTTACATCTTTTCCCTTGAATGTACTGTCAGTGCTGAAACAAACCCAATTTCAAAAATTAATTCCACCTAGAAAACAATTGTCTAGGATTTTTCAAAATATTTCGGTATTATTCCTCATTAAGTTACCTTTCCAACGGTGCCCATTTACCCTTTAAAGCCCTTGGATGAAGTCTGAATAAATTCGAGAAGGAAAACCACATCATGTTGTCCTTTATTTTTGAAATTAAAATTTATTCAATTTCTTGGGTCACTTTTATTAAGAAGTTTAGATGTCTCAAAGCGCATTTCACCGATTTCCCTTAGGTTCAGATCAAGCTAAAGCAAAAAGGTAATTATATTCAAGTTTTTAATTTTTATTTTCAAAATACTGTTTTATCATAATATTTTTTCTCCACACATATCTATAATTTTCACCAATGGGGATACTCTAACCCTACCTTTCTGAAGGGATACTGTAATCTCATTTTTTCAGCCAAAAATTGAATTTTCCCTTTCCTAGACATCTTTAGGTCTTTTACTCACAACCTCGAAAAAGCATATATAAAATTTTCACTATTGGGGATACTCTAACCTTACCTTTTCGAGGGGATACTCCAACCCTACTTTTCACTCCAATAATCTTAATTTTCTTTCTCCTAGACCTTTCTAGGTTTTCAATCAATACCCTTTGTAAATATATCAAAATCTTTGCCATCGAGGATACTCTAACCTCACTTTTCAAACTTCATTTGAAATCCAAGCTCTCTTTTCTCGACATCTTTGGGTTTCATTTGAAATCCAACCCTACCTTTCATGATAGCTTGTCAACTCCACTGGGGATAAAATTAGAGACTTAAGTCTATGCTAGTCGTATCTTACTAGGTTTTTAGTTTTCTAGCTACCATCATTATCTAACTATAATCCCCTTTTTATCTTTATTTTTTAACCTTTACCTTTCCTAGTTTTTGCCTTGAGATTGTCATGGACTACTCAGTTCCCAAATAGATATCAATTTGAAGGAGTATGGCAATATGAAAGGAAAATAAAAGATTTGATTGTTTCTGTAACACACATTTAGCACGCGCATTTGCATTAGATTCCCACTAAACTTTATGGTGAGGTTAGTGCCCTTACTGTTAAGAGGAAGTAAGCTATTTGCCTTCATGAGTACCCCTCTGCATCAGCATAGCAAAACCTTATGAGGTATTACGTACCTATGTCTCTCATAAGTAACCTTTCACATTTGTATAAGGAAATATATCCATCAGATCAAACCCATTTCACCAAACCTATGATGGGCCAAGGGTTAGGGTGGTTTAGCTATCATTATTGGATAGAAGAGAGATTTCAACACTGATTTAGGCATCAACTCAAACCCATATAGTGAGCTCTATAAGCCAAACTATGTTAACCCATAATAGAATGCTACTAAATAAATAAAAAAATAGGATCACTCAGAGAAACACTCCTTTACCGTTGCTCTTATGCACTATGGCTACCTAGGTGATGATAAACGAACATTGCTATCTACATTTGTCATTTTGTTTATGTTTCATTTTTTTACCAAGGCATGCTATTATTTGTCCAATTGATAGCTAACCTTCATCAATAAATGGGTGGCAACAAGTGAATGCCATCACTTGTAATGCCCTATGTCATCCTAATAGAGTCGTATCTATTCTAACCTGGCTATTATGCTTTTCGAATGATCATTTAATGTTTAACCACCATAGATGGTGATGAACGAATATCATGACCTAGTCAATCAATTTTTGTCCCTGCAGAGTATTTTATCACTTAGTCAGTCAATTTTTGTCCCTGCAGAGTATTTTATCACTTTATTAAGGGTGATTTTTAACCCAAACATGTCGTTATGGTATCTATCTATTCAAATCATCATGTGCGCATCTAGGCATTATATCACTTATAGTCTGAGTCATTTTTGTGATACATTTTTGTCACTATTTTTTTATCTTTCTTATGCATATTATTTTTGTATGGTCACTAACTTATTTCCCTTTTTCTTTTCTATTTGATGCATGCATATTCCATCATAATCATCACCATTTTGGGACAATTATCCAATGGTTCAGTGTTCAACAAGGGGTGTTTGTCATGGAGCAATAGCCCGTTTTCATCTTTAAACCCTTTAAAGAAGTTAGAGCATCGTTTGGGTGTTGTCAATGTAAAGATTTGGTTTTGACAAAAAGATTACTGAGAGTTGAAATAAATTTAAGCTAGTTAGGATAACACTGCCCTTTTGCTCTAAGTTCGGTTAGACTTCGCCTGCTGTGAACAACTGTACAATTTTGGAATCTGGCTTATTGATGCTTCACTTTTAATCATGAGAATTCAGTCTCCACACTTGATGAATATGCTATGTTACTTAACATTCAGAGGGCCAAGCCTGATAGAATATATTATAAAGCATTGCAGCCTTTAACTTTAAGAAAAGATTAGGTCAAATTCTTGGGACAATGGAGTCATGGATTGAGAGTCATGCTAAAATGAAGAAAACAGTGAGTTCATTGTATAGGCCAGTCTGAAGGAAGCAATCATGAATACCATTAACATCTGAAAATTCAAAATATCTACACTCTAGTGATATATGGTCTGCTCATATTTCTAAAAACATTATGCTATATCAAGGGCCTAGTAGCAGATCTCTTTTCCCAATTATGCTGTAACATTAATCATGCTTTTATCATTATCGCTGAAACCGTTTGAGCCTATTGCAAGAAAACGAGGATGGGTTGGTTCATCGAATATGCCTACTTCTTTATATTTGGCTCATTAGACATTTCTACTTCAAAGAAAAGAGAATGTTGCTCAATTTATTTTTTAACTTTAGCCTTATCTCTAATGTCCTTGGAAAGGGATGATGCCAAGACAAGACTGAGGAAACAGTGTATCAAGAAATTTTGGAATCTCAAAAGAAAAAAGGTCACATGGAAGGCTTCATGATTGTTCTTTCAGTCAGTCATATATGGATTCAAAGATCTTAATTTATGCCACTTATGCGATTCTAGGAAACCACTAGTTATGCACTTCTCCAAGTTCTATTGCAATTTCAATACTGGTAATGCATCTTATTCTTTTAAAACCATGAGCATTTAAACTTAAAGTATGGTGATGCCGATTACAAATCAAATGTCCAATTAGCTTTCTATGCTTGGAGAGAGGCTTACTGCATGGAGAGATATTGGAGAGGTAACAAAGTGACTTTGAGGTATGATGAGTGGAGGGCCTATCATGTTAATAATGCTCTACCATTACCCGATGATAAGACAATCCAATGCCCAATTGGTGAAGCTCCCTTCAAGATTGAACTACTCAAGAAGGAATTTGAATAAAAGAATACAAGATATCTTGCCCATCAGAGCCCATGAACAAGAATTATTGTATTTCAAATAGCATGTGATTGGGTAATGTAACCCTATCAAGCATTTCCAAATGGATTCATGTGTAATCAGGATATTTTGTTACTTTGATGAAAAATACTATTAGTAAAGATATTTTTGCAATCTAATTGTCCCTTTTTCATTTACACAACTAACCTAATTTTTTATTTGCTTTATCCATTAATTCAAGTTAATGGTCATTTACCATCATAATTGCATACTTCCTAGCATCTCATCAAACATACTAATGGCATATCATAAAAGTCTAATCTGGCTAAATGTATAAATTACTAGGTGTTTTGAAACATAAAAGCCACCATTCATCATCGATATAACACTCGTAGACATCGAAGAGCCATGGAAAATGACCATGAAACCCGTATCAAATGATTGAAACTTATGCAAAGGGAGTCTCAGGAGCAGTCGCTTCATAAGAATCAGAAATTCCAAGCTTAGATTTACAAAATTAACAAAGCCATTATTTATGGTTCTGAAAAACAAAAGGTAAACAAGCATTGTTGACATAGGTAAAAGACCGATCAATCTCAAGAACAATTTAAATGGTTGACTAAAGCGACCAATGCACATGAAGAGGCATCATATGAATAGTAACTTAAGCAGTGCTAATCCTATTAGTTTAACCATTATTTACATTAACCTTGCAATGGTGCCCTATTTGGTTCAAGGATTTTAGGGTGTCAACTCTTCACCAGCAAGACCTATTGTCCCAGATCTTGACAAACAAGTGGAGTAAAGAAAAGGAAAGAGGTATTCTAAAATTAATGAAGACCTAAACAAGTATCGATCACTAAAAAAGTGCCTTAGGGTAATTGAAGGAAATGACAAATTTGGAGTCATGGACCCCAAATCTTTGGGCTTAGTCTCTAATCTCGTCATTCAATCTAAGTTTAAGGTGCCAGACTTTGAAAAGTATAATGGGATTATAGATCCCATTGCTATCTTTGCAAGTATTACCACATGATGGGTGGATATGATGAGAACTAAAAGCTATTAATCCACTACTTTTAAGACAAGCTAACTAAGGCAATCGCCCATTCGTATATAAGGCTTGATCCTATTAGAATTTAAACATGGGCAGACTTAATTTATGTTTTCTTGGAATAATATAAGCATGTCTCCTACTAGGATCCAGATCATCTCTACTTCATGAATATTGAAAAGAAAACCTTTGAAAGTTTCAAATAGTGTGCTCAAAGATAGGGATAGGAAACCCTTCAAGTTCACACTCCCTAAATCGAAAAGGAAATAATGGCCATGTTCGTCAATACCTTGATCTCCTTACTATGATAAGTTGGTAGCAAATGTCATAAAGAATTTTACCAACATGTTATATTGGGCAAGGTGATTGATGATACTATCAAAAATGGCAAGATATGTGATGGACAGTCATCTAGCTTGAGCAAAAAGACTTTGACTAAAGAGAAAGAGGTGAATGCCATCAATGAAAGCTTAGCTAAGTTTCCTTAAGTACTTGGCATAAGGCATATACTTCCTCAATGTGGCATATTTGGGTTCTAATTCCTACTCACCAATGCCATAGCTAACATATTTTGCCAGGTCTACCCCAACAATGAGCTTTGCATTAAATCCCTTTCAACACATTACTAAGAGAGCACAACTTTCATAACTCAAATAATGCAAGGGGTCTAAATAATCAACAAGCACTCTAAGAAAGGGAACATTATTATGAGAAAATAGTAAAAAGTATCCCAAAAAACTTTGGTAATAGCAAGAGGTCTAAATCATGCGAAACAAGAGTCATTGCGGTAATAAAAAATAAAAGTTATTAGGTCAAGAAAAGCTAAAGAGGTTAAGACATTAATGACGAATGTATGGCAATCCTTTGTAAAAGCTGCAATAATGTCAAAAGTCAAAAACAAAATTGAAAAACCACTAATCCCTTTTGCTGCCACTACAAAAGAAGACATATTCTACAACACTATCCACTTTTCATAAAGATAGTCTAAGGGATGATGGATCAAGTTCCATAAAGAGTAGGACAAATACATCAGCCCATCTATTAATGCCTTAGATGAAGAGAAACTTACCACCGATTAGGTTTCGAATTACCTCTCTTTCACAAGCGTGGAAAAAATGCTAATGAAAGCTTTAAGCAATATGCTTAGAGGTCGATGAAAGAGGCATCCTAGATTCACCCACTATTGATAGAGAAAAAATGATTGTTAGGTTTATTAGCACCTTACAAGTTCACTATTAATAGAAAATAGTAAAGTGTATCCCAAAAACTTCTAATATATAGTCAAATTATACAAAATGATCGATGAGGCTATAAAAGTTAACTCGACTAGCAAATATATCTTTAAAGGCAAAGAAAATAAAGATTAAAGATGAAAAAAGGCTAAAATCCAACGTTAGAACTATCTCACACCAAACTTACACTAAATTAGTTATGAATGTAATAGATATTGAAGATTACTATGAAATTATAAAGTATATAGAGCAAGTTAGAACACCTATGAATCTAGTTTCCTAAATCCTAGTACAAGCAGAGTTAGTCCATAAGGTCAAAAGGATAGAAGAAGGATCCATTGATTTTTATGACTTCCATAACATCCATGGTCACATTCTTCAAACCTGCAAAGAGCTTTATGCAATGATTTAAAGAATAATGAATAAGGGTAGGATCAAATTTTATGATAAAAAGCAAACCTCTTTCATTCTTCAACAAATGTGATATCTTTCATCAACAACATAGAAAGGGATAAGAAAAGTCCTCTCTACGAGGTTGGAAGGCCGTTGGACTTCCTTGCTAACCAATTAGATATCAAGTCTACCTTATTCAACCTACGCTAAGAATGATCATTTAGCTCCCATCCCTTTTTTCTTTATAAGGTAGTATTTTGGAGGTATGAAAGCAAAACTTTAATTATCGGAGAATCCAGCCAACAAGTAGCCAATGTTGACATTTTAGGAGTAATCCACCTGACTAGCAATGGTAGATGCTATGCCCTTATCATATCAAAAAGTGACACTCAACAAAAGTATATTGCTTCTATCCTATAAACTTTGAAGACTGTAACTAAAAAGTCAAAGCCAATAATAATCAAGGAACTGGTAAGTGAGAAAAAGGCTATAGAGTTTTTTAAGTTCATCAAGTATACTGAATATAGCATCATCAATTAATTGAACAATTAACCCACCAAGATATTTATGTTGCCATCGCTTTTGAATTTCAAAGCTCATAGGGATACTCTTCTCAAAGTTTTAAATAAAGCGTATGTTCCTTATGATACCTCAATAGGCTAGTTGGATCACCTAATAAACAATATCAGTATCGACAACTACATATCTTTCAGTGATGATAAGAATCCCTATTAAGGAAAGGGAAACTACAAGGCCCTTTACATCACCATATATTGCAAGAACAACACATTGACCAAGCTACTTATTGATAATGGGTCAACTTTAAATGTAATGCTTGTATCTTGTTTGAACAAGCTCACTATCGACATGTCTCATATCAAGAATAGCCATACGGTCGTGCGAGCACTCAATGGGACTTGTAGAGATATTGTATGGAACATTACCATCCCATTTCAAATTGGCATATGCGCCTATGAAGTAAATTTCCATGTGATAGTCATTGCTCCATTGTATAATTGTCAATTAGGAAGCTTATGGATTTACTCTACGAAAGCAATACCATTATTATTGCTCCAAAAATTAAAGTTCATCATTGAGAATTACATCATTAGCATTAGGGGAAAAGAAAAAATTATTGTTTCTACTTATATTAAGCACAAAGAGGATGTCCCATAATCTTTTTTCAATCTTTTAAGTCTATTAATGACACTTATGTCAAGAAAGGCTTGCCAATCATTGAGCTTCAACTATCAAGGAGCACTTAATAGCTTGAGGTTAATCTTTGATGAAGGTGTTTAGGCTAGAAAAAAACTCGAAAGATGTCTCAAGGGTATTGCTAGAACTTTAAAGGTCATTAATCAAATTGACAAGAAAGGTTTTGGGGTTTAAGCCTAATGCATAGCAAAAAAAAAAAGCAAGCTCGAAAGAAAATATGGGAAGAAGATGGCTCACCTATTAGGACAAGACTTAAGGCATAAACCAATATTATTTGCACCACTTCAAGAAAGTTTTTGTTCAAAAGAATGTGTGAATATCAACTTTGGCAAGGTTGCACTCATACTGAATAAGGCATTTGGGGATTTCTCAATCAATGTAACCAATAAGCCAAAGACATTAACAATAGATGAGGAGACCAGTCTGTGCCTTCAAAGATTTGTTCCAAGTTTTTGGACTGAAATTAAGATTCATGTACTATTTAAGTCTTTTTCAAAATAATGCTATGAGCTAAACCTACATACTTCTACCCAAGAGTATTATAGGATCTTTTGTATGGGTATCCTCTTATTAAGTATTATTAATGAAAATTGTGAAGCATTATGCATTTCATTTTTCGTGTCCATTTTCATATTTACTGCCAACTTTTAGACCTTTCTAAACATATTTTTCACCTATATTGCTCTTTTTCCATATATTTATGTACCCAGATGAAAGTGACATGAATATTCACACTAACATTCTAGAAATTGATTTGAAGCAATCGATTTATGCTGGTAAGGTTAAGTCTAAAAGGAATTCTGAAGAAAGTCTAGTATGATCAAAGTTGCTAAGGCTAATTGAATAGAAAGAAAAATAGCTTTTATCTTATAAGGTACCCACTAAAACCATAAACCTTAGAAGAAGTTAAAATCAAAACCTTCTTAAATCCATTAACCCAAACTAAACTAATAAACCTTATCCAAGAATATTGGGAC
>JBBYHK010002747.1:11450-36886 GCA_038382065.1 Adansonia grandidieri | reverse complement strand
AAGAAGTTAAAATCAAAACCTTCTTAAATCCATTAACCCAAACTAAACTAATAAACCTTATCCAAGAATATTGGGACGTGTTCCCTATTCTTACCAATACATGTCCAACTAGACATCAACATTGTGGTTAATAAACATTCTCTTAAACCCCAATACAAGGCTATAGAGCAAAAACTTAAGAGAATGAAACAAATAGGCTTCAAAAATTAAAGAAGAAATGAAAAATCAATTTGAGGGGAGATTTTTTGAAGTAACCAACTATGTTGAATGGGTAGCCAATATAGTCTTGGTTCTTAAAAAGGATGGCAAAGTGTGGATATGAGTAGACTATAAGGATCTAAGCTAGGATAGCTCAAATGATAACTTTTTTTTGCCCTATATTAACATTATAGTGGATGACACTTCTAAAAATTCCCTATTTCCTTCGTTGAGAGATTCTCAGGCTACAACCAAATTAAAATGGCACTCAGAGACATGGAAAAATCAATTTTTTGGCCATGTAAGGCATCTTTTGTTACAATGTTATGCCTTTCAAACTAAAAAAATCGAGGGGAACTTATTAGAGGGCAATAGTGACACTGTTCCATGATCTCATGCATAGAAAGATAGAAGTATATGTCAATGATATGCTTGACAAATCGCCAAAAAGAGAATGAACATGTTGCCAATTTTTGATAAATTTTTAAATAGTTGTACAATACCAACTTAAATTAAATCTCACTAAGTGCACCTTCAGTGTCACTTCTAGTAAGCTATTGGGCTTTATCATGAGTAAATAAGGGTTCGAGATTGACCTTAACAAAGTCAAGGCCATTTAGAACCTTTTTTTTGCCTTACATTCACAGGCAAATAAAGAGTTTTCTAAAGAAATCGAATTATATAGCTAGATTCATATACCAACTAACTGACAAATGTCATCCAATCTTTTAATTACTTTAAAAGTAGAATCCTAAGGAATGGAATGAAGAATTCCAAAAAGCCTTTGATAAATTTAAGCATTACTACTCAAACCTGTGAGTATTTGCACCATTAATGCCTCAACAACCTTTAATATTTATCTATTAGATTTTGAAAAGTCTATGGGCCGTGTATTGGATTAAAATGATGAATCAGGTAAAAAAGATCAAGCTATCTACTATCTGAGCTAGAAGTTCATGGAGTATGAAAACAACTACTCAATAATTGAGAAACTATGTTGCGCTTTTATTTTGGATAGCTCAAAAGCTATACAATACATGCTATATCGCACCACATGGCTAAGCTCCAAACTTGACCCCATTAAATAATTGTCTAAGACCTCTACCTTGTAAGAAGATTAGGCAGGTGGTAAGTCTTGCTCTTTAACATCATATACGTGAACTAGAAAGCCATTAAGTGTAGTGCAACCATTGATTTTTTGATAAATCGAGTAGTGAATAACTATCAGCCTCTAGATTTTGAGTTATTGGGTGAAGATCTAATGTGCATATTCAAAGTAGAAAATATTCTTGATTACCACTAAACTTAATGTACTATGATGGAGCTTTAAATGCATTAAGGCATGGAATCAAGGTAATTTTGATCTCACCTGATGGAAACTACTACCCTTTCACTATCAGACTAAATTTTAATTACACCAATATATAGCCAAGTATGAAGCTTGCATCATGAGACTTTAAAACACCATCAAAAGGGGTATAAAAAATACTACAAGTGTATAAGGATTCAACCCTAGTAATCTATTAGCTACAAAAAGAGTGGAAAAATTAAGATGCCAAGCTAGTTTAATACAGAAAGCTAATCTTTGTGTTGAGATAAGAATTTGATAAAATCAACTTCCAACATTTACCTTAGGAAAAAAAACAAATGGTTGATGCTCTAGCAACCTTGGCTTCCATGTTTAAAGTAAATCAAGATTTAAAGGTCATGCCAACTCAAATAAGCATCCATGAAACCTTAGCCTATTGCCATAAGAAAAAAGAGATAAGTTACCGTGGTACTATGATATTCTCTTATATGTTGGAAATCAGCAATGCCTCAAATGTGTTACCGAAGCTAACAAGAGAAACATTCAAAGAATAGTTCTAAGCTTCATTTTGGATGATAGAATTTTATACAAAAAATGCTAGCATTGTTACTACTTTAGTGCATGGATGTCTTCAAAGTCAAAATTTTTTTTTGAAGAAGTCCATAAAAGAATCTTTGGCATGCACGCCAATGACATTGAATGCTGAAATAAGTCATGCGATTAGGATATTAGTGGTTGACCCTTGAGAGGGATTGCATCGAATATGCTCAAAAGTACCATAAATGTTAAACCTACACGAACAAAATCCACATCCTGCCATTACTTTTGCATATTATAACAACCTTTTGGCCTTTTTCTATATAGTGCATCGACATAATTGAATTGATCATAACTAAGGCCTTTAAAGGGCACTGTTTCATCCTATCACTATCAATTATTTCACCAATTGGGTGGAAGCAACCTCATACGCTAATATTGCCAAATTCATGGTACAAATTATAAAATGGGACATCATTTATAAATAGTAGCCTTTTAAGCTAAATATTATGGACAATGCATGCAACTTGAAAAACAAAATGATACAAGCAATTTACTCTCAGTTTAATATCCAACATCATAATTTCATCCCATACTACCTGAAAATGGACAAGACAGTTGAAATAACCAACTGGAATATCATGAAGATAATTGAAAAGATGGTTGAAACATATACCAATTGGCATGAAATGTTGCTTTTTGCACTACATACTTACTACATAGCAATTCGAACTTCTATCGATGCTATCTCATTTTCCCTAGTTTATGGCTTAGAGGTTGTTTTACTTATCAAGGTCTAAATCCCCTCACATATGGTCTTGATAGAATTTCAACTCAAAGAAGCCAAATAAGTCAAGTACCAATATAAGCAAGTCAATCTCATTAAAGAGAAAAGGATGAAAGCCATTTGTCATGGGCAAATATGCCAAAAGGGTGTGTTAAAAACTCGCAATAGAAAGGTTTGCCCTCATCTATTTTGAGAAGGTGACCTACTACTTATCTCAATCCATAAAAATACTCTAGGAAAATGACTCTAAACTAGATAAAGTCGTACGTGGTGAAACACATATTTTCCAAGAAAGTATTAATCGTATGAAGTGGACAATAATGACTTACCTAACTCTATCAATTTTGATTTCGTCAGGAAATATATGCCTAGCTTAAAAAAAAAAGAAAACCTCATATGAAAACCCAAGAGGGCATCTAGGAAGATAAACTAGCTTATGTTGAAAACCCAAAAGGTAACTTAAGCGACCAAATCTTCCTTATCCAAACCTAATCAAGCCAAACTATCACCAGCCTAAACCAGCACCAATTTAATTTACATTTATAATGTGACTAGAATACTAAATTATGTCCTAATCTCCTTGCCTTGCTCAATATATCTTACCGAGCCTTGTTTTCACCCTAAACCTAAAGAAAAAAGGTGACATCTACCTAAGCTTAGGACAACAGTCACATTATAGTGTAATCTGAAGTGCCATTTTAGGGTTCGACTGACACTAGAAAGATTGACTACTTGAGAAAGATCTTTGAAAGCACTTAGTGGATGATTCATGTCAATAACATCAAGGGCCTAGCTATCTAAAAATACGTTCTCAACTTTATTGTGCCTTAAAAACTTTCATGATCTTGGCATTTGTCATAATTTGTATAATCTTTCTTTTGAATGGAATACAATTACTTAATTTTTCTTTCAATTCTTTTTTTAGCACTTGCATTCTGTACGCATCATGTTTATCATTTGATTGGTAATACTTGATAAATGAACAAAACTAATAACAGGATTTCCTAACATTACTTTAAAAAAGATGCAAATTTTGTAGGGGCTTTATTTCATGTTTAAAGATCTAGAATGAACCTTGGGACCGTAGTCAGTTTTACCTTCAAACTTTCCCATCCTAAAAACATGTTCAAAACCTTCTCCCAACAAACCTTAGTTGAAAAATTTTTAAAAATTCCTTTTCATTTTTTTATCAAGATACTCAAAACTTAGAGCATTTGCCTGAACTACCAAAGGCCATCTTCTGAACTAAAATTGATAGGATAAATCTACTAAACCTGCTAGCAAAATTAACTTAACAAATAAGTCCCTAAACACGAGCCAGTCAAACTTAAGACCTTTCCTTCATAATCATAAGTCATCCATACATTCCTAGAAACAACCTTAACATTCAAAGCCTTTGAGAATTTAAAGCAAGATTGGTGAACCCTAGGTAAGAGGCCACTCATTTAAAACTAGACTAGGCTTCTAGAATCACCACATTTGCATTACACAAACATGAATTTGCATCTTCATCATTAATCATATAAAAATTAACACCTTTTAAGTACAAACTTTTAACACCAAAAGTCAAACAACTAAAACGTTAGGTACAGTTTCTTACTTTTCATAAACTTTAAAAGAACTCCAGGTAAGAATTACTAGACCTCATAATTTTTCAAATAAGAAAACTATTCAATAAGATATCTAAATTTATGAGCCCATTAAAAGCTTGATGTTTTTTTTAGTCTAAAAAGTGCTCGACACCTTTTCCTTTGAGTCTACAAAGAGTTGAATGCTTTTTCCTTTTAATCCATAAAAAGCCAAATGCCTTTTCCTTTAGTCCACAAAGAACTAGATGCCTATCGAGTCTATCGATAAACAGCTAGGCATTTATTGAGTCTATCCATAAAGTTGGGCACAGAGTCTATCCACAAAGAGTTAGCACCAGTCAAGTCTATTCGTAAAAAGTAAAGCACCAGTAAAGCTAGTCCATAAAGAGCTAAACACCAATAGAGTTAGACCACAAAGAGTCAAGCACTAATAGAGTTAGTCCATAAAGAGCTAGACACCGATAAAGTCAGTTCACAAGGTAATGGACACTAGTCGATCTGTTCATAAAGAATCGAGTACCAATAGAATCTATCCATAAAAAAATTGGGCACCAATCGAGTCCATCTACAAAGAGTTGGATACTAGTTAAGTTTTCTACGAAGAATGAGGCATCAATTAAGTCTATCTATAAAGAGCTAGACATCCATCAAATCAAAGCCTACATTAGTTGGTGCTTGCCTAAGATGGTTAAATCCTAGAAAACTCAAAAGCCTAGTAAGGAGGTTAAACCATACAAAAGCTTATTTGAACATATATTAAAATTACCTATAATATTTTACCTCTATCATGGTGAAGCATTAATTAAATCTCATTTTTTTAAGCATTCAAAAACCATTATTTCATCCCAAAAGAATGGCGCCTATCACTATGTATCCTTTTTCGCAATCTAAAAAGAGCACACAAAATTTAAAAAATACATTAGATTATATTGGTTAAAGACTTTGGGTTTGTTCCTTCATCAAAATCTAAATTAGGCATAATAATATGAAGGAAAGAAATACCACAGGGTAAATCACTCACCCAACTAGTCTTAAAAAGCTACAATGAGGTGGCCATAAATTTGGGGTCATCACAGATCATTTCAAGCTAAGCATGATCAAATGCCTATTAAAAATAGTGTTCTAAGTTATGAAACTCAAAATATCGATTTCAGGGTCAGTAAAGTCTAGATATTTGTCGATTGAGTTTGAAAATTGGTTACGCATATGGAACGATTAGCACTCTTACAATGCCCAAGTGTGCCCTGCTAACCATGTCTCGCTTTGGTTTTAGTTTAGTTGATTCCACTTTTTTTATTTCAAAATAATCCCCTTTAATGCATGAATTTTTGTGAAAATTATATATCCAAGTTTAGAAAGAAACTTCCTTGTAATTATAAAAACAATATTTAAAATATGAATACACCATGATTATTATAAGGGGAAACATGTTACTGAAACAAGAAAGAATATAATAATGTCACACATACAAATGACCACACAAAAAACATAAAAAAAGGGGATGATTGAAATGTATCTTGTAAATATCTTTAATTATTAAGGAATAACCAAAATGAAAATTTTAAGATGCATTTGGATTTGATGGTAACTTGAAGGATAAGATAAAAAGAGGTTTTGATTAATAAACCTGAGGTGCTGGGAGAAAGAATTTAAATTTTAAGTGAGTTTGAAAAGCGAGGTTAGAGTGTCCCCTCGAAAGGTGGGTTGTAGTACCCCCAATGGTGATGACTTGGATATGTTCAAAATAAAGTTTTCATCGAAAGACCTTTTAAAACGATTCGAGAGAGAGAAAATTCAAATTTGAAATGAAAAGCTGGGTTAGAATATCCCCTTAAAGAGCAAGGTTGGACTATCCTCAAAGATGAAAATTTTATGTTAAGAAAAGCATTTGATTAGAAATCCCAAAAAAAATTAAGAGAAAGAAAATTCTTATTTTGAATGACAAACAGGGTTAGAGTATCCGCTTAGAGAGTGGGGTTGGGGTATCCTTAAAAGTGAAAATTTTGATATTTATGGAGAAAAAGGAATATTTAGGGAAAAAGGTATTTTAAGAATAGAAATTGAAAATTTAAATAAAATTATCTTTTTGTTTTAGCCTTGATCTGAGTCTAGAGGGTTCATGTTGTAATACGTGACTTTATAGGGACTTAATCAGATGCACTTTGAGATATTTTAATGTCTTGATAAAATTTGTTTGGGAAAACTTAGAGACATTCGAATACCTTAAAGTTGAATTAAAAAAATAATTAATTTTAACTAATGTTGAAAACAAGGGATAGTATCATATTATTTCCTTTTTTGAATTATTTTTGGGCATAGTAGGAGGTCTTAGGAGCCAAGTGAGGTACCATTGGAAAGGTAGCCCGATAAGGTTTAATGTAAAAATATTCCAAAAATCCTAGAAAATTGTTTTCTAAGTAGAATTAATTTTTAAAATTAGGTTTGTTTTGACACACACAACATGTGTAGGGAAAAGGGCAAAATAAGCTTTAAAAAATTGCAATGGACTCATTTGGGGTTGTTAAATCACAAACGATATCTTTCGAAAAGGGAAATTTCAAAAACTTACTAGGAAAAAACTAAAAAAATTATTTGATTGGTTGAAATGTTCTAAACATAATGCAATTTGCTTGTTTTAGGGGTTTTAGATAGCGAGGGTTTGAAAAATTGTAACTTATTTAATCAAATGATTGGTGCATTCCTTCAAAATGTCAAAAAAATTCAAAACAATGTGTTTAGTCTTGAAAATAATTTTTTTAATGGTGGGCATAATCAGAAAAAAATAAGGGGAGTTTTTTTTTTTTAGTATTTTTGAGTTTCTTAGGACTAAACTCAAGCCAAGGATGTTCAATTATTTATGACATAGAGAAAAGGGTTACATGGGCGTAGCAAGTTTATTCCACATTCTCAGAGTAGTGTAGAACTATGAAGCAACCCACTGACCATACCATAAATAAGGGCATTAAACTCAATATCAAGGCTTAATATTTTTTTAACAAATAAAGGTTCATTTTTCTAAAAGAAACAACATGTTAAGCTTATTCAACTATGAATCCAGACTTGAAAAATTTAATTTGTCCCCAAGATTGAAGGACTGATTCAGTGAAAACATTAAATCTATGCTAGTCTCCATCTATTAGAGGTAGCATAAACTTAATTCGAGGTTTATTGAAAATTGGATTTTTGTAACAAATAAGCAAGCATCTTGTCAAAAACATTATGAGTGAGATGTAATGTACATAAAGGCAAAAATGGGTAGCACATTTAAACAAACAAAGATAATGTTTTGACAATAGAAAATGTGGCCAAAATGTAAGGTGATGACAAATAATATGCATAAGAATATTAGCCTCATAAATGAAATTTAGTATCAAGCCATGGATGAAGGTATAAGCATGTTTAAACAAAGAAAAACATGCTAGAATTTTTAAGATGACATTATTGTTCCATCAATCCTACTTAGATGCAAGAAAATGCATGAATATGCTTAAGACATGTTAGGATAGAAATTCAAGTATGAGTTGAACATATGAAGGTGGATGAAACATGAAAAGAAATACATGAACATGGGCTGTTGTGATGGTAAAAAATAAAACATGGTACGTTTGACCATCAAAGCAACATCAAGGCATTAAGAAAATCATCTAAATCCTAAAACTACCATAACCAAAGCCACATAACATATGAAAATCTTAGAAGGATCATGGTAAAATAGAAAAGGGTAACTAGGATGATGTAAATAATGAAAAATAAGAAAATAAATAGACCAAGAGGTGAAAAATATACCAAAAGCTTCAAGCTTTAGCCTTTTTCTTTGAGCGACAACTTTAGACTCACCTTCTTCCTTCTTTGGATGTTAATTAGCAAAAAAATTGATAAAAAGAAGGGGCTTTTCAATTATATGTTGATGGATGGGAATTTTAAGAGGAATAACTATGGAATAGAGTGTTTTGGAAAGGATATTAATGGTGTTTTAAGGAGTTATCAGAATAAAAAAGGGTTTTTGGCTTTTTGATGGTTAAGGAATATAAATATAATGTATGAAAATGAGTGTGTCCTACTAAGAATATGTGTATTGAGTGTAGGGTTTTGTGTTATCCATGTATGTATCTTCCAGCTGAGCCAAAGTTGGCATATATAACCATATGAATATAAAAACAAAAAAAATACAAAAAACAAAGGTATTATAGGCTTTTGCTGATGTACCTTATGCAAGGACAAGTTATTGTGCTTAGCTGCCATACACATTCACTGGCTTGCTCAGCAAAAATAGTTGATCAAGGCCATTTTATATAGCTGAGCATTGAGAAAAATCAATTTTACCTATTATCAATTTGCATAATGTCATAAAATATCCCTTGTCATGGCTATTTGTGCCTAAACAATTTGTTCAAATCCAATCATAAGTCAAAGTTCTACCTTGATATGAATTTTAATGATTTTTAGTGTAAAAAAAAATCTTTAAGTCATATATTCAAATCAATTGTCCAGCTTTTTATAGACTAAAAGAAAGAAAAAAGTCCTGCTCTTTGGGGACTCAAAGGGAAAAGGTGCCTAGCTCTTTGTGGACTAAATGAAAAAAAGGTCTCTTATACTTTGTAGACTAAACGTCATGAGCTAAGGTACCATTCCTGTATGGCTTTTTGATTTGTGAGCTCATGAGGTTAGGGATCTTTACATTGAGACTTTTAGGGCTTTTCAAAAATAAAAATTTGCACCTAAGGTTCTTTTTTGCTTTGACTTTTGTAAACAAAAGTTTATACCTAAAAGGACATTAAAACCTTAATTCTCAGTTAAGAAACATGAAGTGAGAGTTGCATAATTTGTTGCACAATGCTTGCTGTGCCAATAGGTTAAAGCTGCATATCGTAAACCTACCGAGAAGCTACAAACTCTTACAATACCTGAATGGAAGTGGGAGCATATCACTTTGGATTTTGTCTTAAGTTTTCTAAGAATTCAAAAGGGAAATGATTCTATATGGGTGATTGTCGATAGATTGACTAAATCTGCTTATTTTATTGCAATTAAAATTAGATTTTTGTTGAAGCAGCTAGCAAAACTATATTCAAAGAAGTGGTGAGGTTGCATGGTATTCCTGTTACAATAGTTTTAGACAGAGATACTCATTTCATGTTACAATTATGAAGAAGTATGCATAAGGCCATGGTAGCACTGCTTTCCATCCACAAACTTATAGTTAATCTGAGAGGACTATTTAAATCCTTAAGGATATGTTAAGAGCTTGTGTCATTAATATGAATGGCTATTAGGAGGACTATTTACACTTGGTGGAATTTGCCTACAATAATAGTTATCAGGCTAGCATTCAAATGGCTCCTTTTGAGGCATTGTGTGGAAGAAGATATAGGTTACCATTCTGCTCGGATGAAGTTGGGAAATAAAGCTTTTAGGTCCTGATTTTATACAACAAGCAATGGACAAAATTTAGTCAGTTGAAAAATAACTTCAAGTAGCTTAAAGTAGACAAAAGAGTTATGCAGATAATAGAAGCGAGACTTAGAGTTTCAGATAGGAGATCATATGTTCTTAAAAGTGTCACCTATGAAAGGTGTGATGCGATTTGAGCCCCAAGGGAAGTTAAGTCCGAGATTTATTGGCTCGTTTGAAATCTTAGTAAGAGTTGGCAATATGGCATACAGGATTGCTTTGCCACCATCCTTGGCCTGTGTGCATAATGTATTTAATGTGTCTATGCTAAGGAAATATGTGCAAACTCGAGTCCTATAATTGAACTTCCTCCTGTGCAAATTTGTGATGATTTAACTTATAAAGAAAAACTGATTCAAATTACGGATAAAAAACAACAAGTTCTAAGGCAATGTAATATCCCATATGTTAAGGTTCAATGTGCTAATTATTCAAAAAGGGAAGCAACTTGGGAATTTGAAGATGAAGTTAGGACTAAGTGTCCAGCACTATTTGAAATTCAAGACAGGTGAAGTTTTGAGGATAAAACTTCTTTTATGGGGGGAATGATGTAACAACTATTATTATTATTATTATTATGATGATGATGATGATGTATGAAGGGGTGGTTTATGTGCAACAAAAAAATATGTAATGAGAATTTTTTTCTCTTATATGTGTTAGAACAAAAAGAAGAAATAGAGAAATAAAGAGAGAAGGAAAGAAGAGGTCTAAAATTTTGGGAAAAAAGTTAACAAATTAAGTTTTCACATCATCTTCTTAGAGGTAAGCTTAGTAATTATTATGTTATATGTTTTGTTTCATGCATAGGAGAAAACCCATAAGAAAACCCAAACTTATACCGATGGCTAATGACTTTTTTAACAAAAATTCTCACATAAACACTTTTTTTATGTAGCTTTTGGCCTTAGGTAGAACAAGTTTGAGTTGATTTGGTTGAGTAGATTGTAAAATATGATAATTTAGATTATGGGTTTAACAGTTCGGTATCCGATTTAGGCAATTCTTGAGTCCAAATTGTAGTATGAAATGTGAACTTTAATTTAGCAGTAGTGGCTAGATCGATGATTTATGTGTTAAGAGAATCGAAAGCCACAAGTTGGCAACTTGAATAGTAAAACCCAAAAATTTAGGTAAGATAAATGATGACCAGCCTATATTTGCCTTTCCAAAAATTGATTTTTGACCACCATGGTTTCTAATTCGAAATCTGTATATTAAATTATGATGTGCAAGCTTGATTTTGGTGTAAAATGTAGCCTTAGATTCAAGTTATATTTTGAGTTATGAGGTCTCAAAATAGGCCAATGGAATATATTTTGAGATTTTGGAAAGTTAAGAAAAAAGTAATTTCTATGTATTTAAAAAAATTAAATTTGATTTTATTTGATATATTATGTTGTAATTAGTTATGATTTTTAATTATACAATTTTATTGAATTTTTCAAAAATATATACATAAATTATGATAAAGTCTCAATTTTATGAAAAATAATGAATGAGTGGATCTCATAGTAATTATGATTTATATGGATTAAAGGGCTTTAAAGTATACTTTTGACTAGATTTTGTAGTTGGAAGACTCAAGTTGCCAAGTAAGTAACTTATCGAATCTTCTATTATTTATAAAATGTATAGATATATTATTTTTAATTTAAAAATGGGTCTTCATGTGGATTGCTTTGAATATTACTTTTGAATATGAGAATAATTTAAATACAATGAATTGATTATTTAATTGCATTTGAATATGCCTTGAGGCTATACATTGAAGAGTATGTTTGATATGATTATGATTTTGATAAATTTTTTTGTTCTTGCGATTTTGAGGTCTACATATGAATTTGATTGAGATGGTTATTGGTTTTGAATTTGGCTACATTTTGGACCCTGCTTTGGGGATAAATACAATGACTCTATATGCTAGCATTGTACTTAACCTTTGTGAGGTTATATATGAATATGGACCTTGCCACTAGGGTGAAAATGGTCGTAGTCCAGTGTTATTTAACCTGGCTACGTTTTGGACCCGCCATTTAGGACAAATACAATAGTGCATATGCTAGCATTTGCGTTTCCTCTCCATGGTTGCATTATGATTATGGACCTTGCCACTATAGTGAAAATGGTCGTAGCCCAGTTTGAATCTGAATATGAAATTGTTATGAACCTAGATATGAATATGAATATGATTCTGTAACCATAACCATTCTCATTATCTTTTCTCGTTATCTTAATATGAAATATTTAATTATTGAATCTTAAATTATGAATGATTATAGAATGATGTGGTTATGATTCTGGTATGAATAACATGACCCAATTTCTCTTGTTTTCCAAGAGTTTTCAAGTGATTTTATATCTATATGATAGTAACATGTGTAACCTAGGTGGTTAACTTGATTTGTTACTTACTAAGTATTTTATACTCACTTCGTTGATTATAATTGCCTTATAGATTTTGGTGACTAGCCATTCTACTATAGGGTGAATTAGGCACAAGAGATCATTGCTAGTTTTTAAGATATTTTGAGTTTATAAATGCACTATTTTATCAAAATAGCTTAAAAACTGCTAATGTATTTGTTTGTAATGGCCAAGCTTGCAAACTTCCTATGATATCTTGTGTAATGTCTTATACTTTTGTAAATTTGATGTATTTGAATTTGCTAACCAATGGTTGAAAAAATTAGAATTCGTAGCCTTACATGTATAAGTATATGGCAGTTGTTACCTCCCAGAATCAAGTTTGGGGTGTTATTAATTGTTGTACACATGATGCATGAGGATGCAAATGCATGTTTAAGAGATGCAAAAATGATGATTTGTAAGAGCTTAATCTAAGAATTGGTTTTAGCCTTTCTAATTGTTTATTCTTTAACGAATTAGATAGGGTGATCTCTTGCTCCGGATTCACCACCTTTATTCTAGAATTCTAGATGTTCTAAATCTTAAGGTTGCTTTTATAAGGTACAAATGGCCTATGATTGTGAAAAAGATGGTCCTAAATTTGAATAGCTTGTGTTTGGGGACTTTTTGTTGACTTGAGTTTGTTGTCAAGTATGGAGTTTGCTGGCAAACTAATCTAAACTTTAATTATTTTGATAACAAATAGAAAAAGGATTTTTTTTTACCCTTTACATTTAGGCTATGGTTTGCTGGAGAGTAAGTTTTGAGCATATCTTCAAGATGTAGAGGCCTATAAGTAATACTGACTATGGTTTGAATGTTTATTTTTATCTTTAGACATGAAAAAAAATTCCTGTGACATCTTTATCTTTCATAGTGATGCTAAGGAATCTTCTATCGATTTTTTTCATTAATCAAACATTATCAATTAAATAATGAACATGATGCAACAAGGGATACAAGAATTACAAAAAGATTTTATGAGAAATCAAGTGATTGCATTTCATTAAAAGGAAATAAAGTACACGTTATGATAAATTATGAAGTCATGAAAGATTTTGAGATATAAAATAATTAAGAATGGTTTTTCTAGCTACTTAGCTTCTGATGCTGATAAACAAATCTTCCACTAAGTGCCTTTAGAGACCTTTCTCAAATAGTCAATCATTTTTTATATTGGCTAATTCCTAAAAAGATTCTTTGAATTATAGCTCTGTGGGATGGTTACCCCAAGCTTAGGTAGATACTATTTTTAGACATGGGCAAGAGTGATATTCGATAGATTAGATCAACATAGAATAGGTGGATCAAGTATGATTTGGTTTTTTGGTCAAAAAGGTTGGATTTAAATTAGGTCAAATTTTAAGGAGAGTTTGGTCACTTACACTTACTTTTTGGATTTTCAACCTAAGCAAATTTGTTTTCTTGGATGCTCTCTCTTATTTTAAGAAAAAGAACAGGATATCCTTTTAGGTTTTTTTCCTAAAATCTTATCAAGAATAGTATTTCTTGATAGAGTTAGAATTTATATGTTTAGGCAAATCCTTATCGTCTATCTCAGATAAGATTATGACTCCTCCAAGAAATACACACTTTACCATGTATAGCCCTTCCTAATATGGAGTCCATTTTCCTCAACCATCTTTATGAATCGAGAGGATTCGTTTGAGTATTAGGTTACCTTTTCAAAACTGACGAGGTTGAACCATTTTGTTATGTGCTTTCATCATATGCTTTTGACACATTTGCCAATGATAGATGGCTTTCATTTTTTTCTCCTTGACGAAATTGATGTATTTATATGGGTTTCTGACCTATTTAGCTTTTTCAAGTTATAAATCTATCAAGACTCTGGGTAAAGGGATTTTGACCTTGATAGGTAGAATAACCTTCATGTTATAAGCCAAAGAAAACAAGGTAGCACTCATAGAAGTTTAAACTGCTATGTGATAGATGTGTAGTGCAAAAGGTAAATTTTCGTGCCAATCTTTATATGTTTCAACCATCTTTTTCATTATTTTCTTAATATTCTTGTTGGCTGCTCAAATGCCCTATTTATTTTTTGACAATATGGCATTAGGTTATGATGTTGAATTTTAAATTGGGAATAGATTTGCATCATTTTGTTTTCAAGTTGTATGCACTATTTATGATGATTTGTTATAGAAACCCATATCTGGAAATATTTCATAAATTAGTACATAACGAATTTGGTGATGTTGGCGCAAGAAGTCACTTTTACACACTTGGCAAAATAATCAATAGTGACCAAAATGAAGTGGTGCACTTTAGAATCCTTAGGGATAAATGGTCCAATCCTGTCCATGCCCTATATAGAAAAAGGCCATGGGGCTATCATAACATATAGAGGTGATGCCAGGACATGGATTTTGTCTACGTAGATTTGGCATTTGTAGCATTTTCAAGCATGGTCAATGCAATCTTTCTTACTAGTCAACCAATAATAGCCCGATTACTTGACTTATTTTACCATTTGATGTCTATTTGGTATGCGTAACGCATATCCCTTCATGGACTTCTTTGAAAATTCTTTTGGCTTTAGAGGCACCCAAGCACTAGAGCAATAACTATTCTTAGCCTTTCCTATATAAAATTCCACCTTCCCAAACAAATGGTACAACTATTTTTCATATAGTTCTCTTGTCAGTTTCAATAACACATTTGGGGTATTGTCAATCTCTGGTGTCTTTCTCTTCTTTGACATTCTGACAATATGCTAGAGTTGTAAAAATGCTTATTTGAATAGAAGCAGCATCTGAGTCTTGATTGATTTTAAACATAGATAACAAGGTGGCAAAGGTTTTCTTTTCAAGGTAAGTGCTGAAAGCTGATATCACCAAATTCTTTCTTGAGTTCCGACTTCCCATAATGAATCAGTTTAGCATTATGTATTCGCCATTCTCTTTTCAATTGGTAAATGACTAGGGTCGAATCTCTAAATACTTGCAGATCCTAATACCTCTTTCAGTGGTGGCTTAAAGTCCCATGGCGTAGGCTTCATATTTAGCTATATTGTTTGTGTAATCGAAGTTTAATCTTATGGTAAAGAGGTAATAGTTTCCATCAGGTGAGATAAGAATTACCTCGATTGCATGCCACAATGTATTTGAAACTTCATCAAAGTACTTTTTCCAGGATGAACTACTATTGGAAGTGTCTTCTACCTTGGATATGCATATCATGTCTTCATTAGAATATTCAAAGTCTAAAGGTTTTTAGTCATTTATTGCTCATCTTACCAACAAGTCTACTATTGCATTAACCTTGATGGCTTTCTGGTTTATTTACATGATTTTGTACTCAGAGAGCAAGATTTGCCACCTAACTAATTTTCCTAACAAGGCAACATAAATACTTAATGGGATCCAATTTGGTCATCAACCATGTAGAATGGTATAACATGCAATGCCTTAACTTCTAGGCTATCCAAGCCAAAGCATAACATAACTTCTCTACTACTAAATAATTATTTTCACATTCCATGAACTTCTTGCTCAAATAGTAGATAGTCTATTCTTTCTTATCTGATTCATCATGTTAACCCAATTCATAACCTATAAACTTATCAAAAACTGATATCTACAAGATTAAAAGTGAATAGGCACTAATGGCACAAGTATTGGTGGCTTCTAAAGGTAGTGTTTGTCTTTATCGAAGGCTTTTCGACACTTTCCATTCCATTCTCTATGATTTTATTTTTAAATTAGCTGAAAGATCATATTACATTTTATGGTTAGTTGAGATATAAATCAGGCTATGTAGTTCAACCTTTTCAAGAAACTTTTCACTTCTTTCTAAGTTGGAGGTGGTGGCAGGTTCTGAAGGGCCTTGACTTTGTCGAAATCAACCTTTATTCCTTTCTTGCTCATAATAGAGCCTAATAGCTTGCTTGATATGACACTAAACGTGTGTTTGGCGAGATTTAACTTGAGCTGGTATTTGTAAAGCTGTTTAAAGAGTTTTCGTAAGTTGGCAAAGTGTTCACTCTCCTTTGGTAATTTAGTGATCATATCATCCATAAAGACCTCTATTTCTTTGTGTATGAGATCATGACCATTACTTTTTGATAGGTTACCCTTGTATTCTTGAGCCTTTACTTTATAGCAAGAAGTGCCTTATTTGGTCATAAAAAAGGTTTTCTCGATGTCCTTAATTGCCATTTTAATTTGATTGTAACTTGAAAATCCTCTATGAAGCAAAACAATGCATTTTTGGCAATGTTGTCTACTAGGTCTCTATGTAAGGTAAAGGGAAATTATGTTGATGTTAGCTCAGTTTAGGTCCTTATAGTTTACACACATCTGCACCTTACTTTTTAGGGATTGAGACTATATTGGTTACCCATTCAGGATATTTAGCTACTTTGAGAAATCCTACCATAAATTACTTTTTCATTTCCTCTTTTGATCTTTAGAAGCATCTCTGGTTTCATCCATCTAAACATTTTTTGTGTGGGCTTATACTCAAGTTTAAAGGGAAGTTTCTGTACCACAATGTTGGTGTCTAGTCCGAGCATGTCCTAGTTGGACCATGTGAACACATTCCAAAATTCCTGAAGAAGGTTGTTACTTTAATTCAAGTTGATGGGTTTATGAAGGTTCCAATTTTGACTTCTTTTCAATCTTTTTTCATTTCTAGGTTAACAATTTTTGTGGGTATTTCAAGAGGCAATATATGTTTTTCTTTCTATTTAACTAATCTTAACAATTATAAGGGTACATGACTCTCTTCAGAATTCCCTTTAAGCTTGACTTCATCGATGTAGATTGGTTGCTCAAAAATGATATCTAGAATCTCATTATGAATATTCATGTCACTTTCATTCAGATACATAAAAATATGGAAAAAGAACAATATAGGAAAAAAAATATGTAGAGGAAGGTTTACGAGTTGTTAAGAAGTATGGAAAAAGATAAAATGCATTATGCTAGGTCATTTTCATTGGTAAACTTAGTAAAAGGATGCCTATACAAAGGATCCTACAATGCTTTTGGGTGAAAGCTTGTAGGTTTAGCTCATAACATTACTTTGAAACAGACTTCAATAGTATAAGACTCTCGATTTCAGTCTAAACACTTAGAATAAATCTTAGAAAGTACAGACTATTCTCGTGGTCTGTTGTTGATGTTTTAACTTATCTATCACAATGATAGAGAGATCTCCAAATATTAGTTTTATACAAGTGCAACATTGTCAGAGCCGATATTCATGTATCACCTTGAATAGAAACTTTCCCAAAATAGTGGAAATAACATTGATTCCTGCCTCATGTCTTGTCCGAATAGATGAACCATCTTTTTTGCATAGTTTTTTTGAGCTTGTTTTTTTTCCTATTATGCACTAGGCTTGAATCGTAACTCCTTTTTTCTATCTAGTTGATAACTTTTAGGCTCTGACAATTCCCTGGAGATGTTTTCCAAGTCATTTTCCAACAAGGGCACATTTCCCTACAATTAACTTTAGACCTATATAAGTGCTTATTGATAGGTGAGGCTTAACCATTGGTAACACCTCCTTAATGTAAATGGCATTGACAAACTCAAAGGACTAAAATATGGATTCCATAACATCCTCATCAATTTTTGTATACAGGCATCAATAGAGGTAGCAACAATAATATCTTTCTCTCCTTAGATGTTGACAACTTTTTTTTCTAATGATGAATTTCAACTTTTGATGCAGTTATGATGCTACTGTCCCCAGAAAGTAATCCAAGGCCTTCCTAATAGGTATTTATATTATGGAGTAATGGCTATCACATAGAACCCTACTTCATAAGTGCATAGGCCAGTTTGGAGTAGGATGGTGATGTTTCCCTTAATGTTCCTATAAGTTCCATCTAATGCTTGCATAATTATATGACTATTCTGAATATGAGATGCGCAATGGGGAGCTTGTTCAAGCACGACATGAGCATTACGTTCAGCACTAACCTATTATAAAAGAGTACTTTAGGTAATATGCTAGCTTTACAATATGTGGTGATATTGAGGGCTTTGTAGTTTCTCTTTCCTCTAAGAGGAATTTCATCATTGTTGAAAGATATGTAGTTGTCGCAATGATGTTGGTTACTAGATGATCTAACTAGCTTACTGGATGTCGAGAAAGACATATGCCTTACTCAAGATCTTAAAGAAAGCATCCTTGTGAGCTTTAGAGTTCAATAGTAGTGACAACATAAATATCTTGACAAGGTGCTCATTCAACTAATTAACAATGTTGTATTTGCTATGTTAATGAACTTAAGGAATTTTGTAGCTTCTTTCTCACTCACTAGCTTTTTGATAGCTATCAAATTTATTTTTTAGTTACAGACTTTGGTTCTTGAAGAATAGGAGTAGTGTTTTTTTATTGAGTTTCATTTCTTGATGCTGCTGGGGGTATAACATCTACACTTTGAGTTAGATGGCCTATCCTGGAGAGGTTGATGTTTGCTACTTGTTGACTAGATTCTTCAGTGATTAAAGTTTTGCTTTCGTATTTCTAGGGAACCACTTTATTATCTTGATAAGGGAAGTGGGATGGAAGTTGAATAATCATCTTTGATATGGGCTGAACAGGGGCAACTTTGATATTTGTTTGGTTGTCAAATAAGCCCAATGCCATTCCAATCTTGTAAGAAGGATTATTTTATCTCTTTCTATGGTTTTAATAGATGGTATCGCATTTGGTGACTTAGTATATGAGGCTCGCTTTTATCATAGAATTCAATGCTACCGTTATTCATCTTTCTTGAAACATAGCACAGAACTCTTTCCATGTTTAAAGAATATGCCCATAAATGGAATGGAAATCATAAAAGTCATTGGCTCATTCTTCTATTTTTTTAGCCTTATTAACTAATTTGGCTTATGCTAAGATTTGCCTAACCAAATTCATTCGCATCCTAACTTTCTTTATGCTATTTATAATCTCATAGTAATCTTCAATATGCATTCCATTTGCATTTGATTCAGTATAACCTTCAAATGAATTAGCTCTGACACTAGATTTTGACCCTTGCTCAGCTTCAACCTTTTTTTTTCCTTTACCTTTTAAGGTATTTCCTTTGTCCGAGTTAATTTTCATGCTCTCATTCATCATTTCACATAATATGACTACATCTATGAAGCTCCTTAAAACATTTGTGACTACCTTCTCATAACAAGGGCCTTCTTATGTGCTAACGAATCTAGCAGCATCTTTTTCCTTATCAACAAGGGGTGAATTAGGTGGCTTTTTTTGTCTACTTCAAACATACTACTTGAAGCTCTCATTAGCTATTTTTCCATGCTTATAGAAGATAAACAATTCGAAACCAGTTAGTGGTAGGTCCCTCATCATTTATGGCATTACTAGATAGACTAATGTATTCATTATTTCTCTGAGAACTCAATTTCGGGCCAATCCTTCATTCTTTGGACCATCTCTAAGAACAAGGGGTAGTGTTGCAAAATGTGGCCTTAACTGTAGTGGCAGTAAAATGGTTCATTGGTTTCTTTACTCTAGTTTTGGACATCTGACACTATTCCAACCTTCTTAGAGCTTGCCATCCCTTTTTCATCAATGTCTTGATTTCTCTAATTCTTCTTTTGACCAACAACCTTTCCCATTAATCACCGTATTCACTCTTGGTTCCATATGGTTTGAAAGCGAATTAGCTCTAACATTAGGTCCAAGCCCTTGTTCAACCTTGATCATACCCTTTAATAATAGTTTATGCATTTTTCTTTTTACAAAGTGCACTTCTCAATAAAGTGACCTTGTGTTCTAACATAGTACTCACAATAGGCATTCTTATCATACTATTTTGGATATGGAGTTGTCTTGGGTTTATGAATATCTAGGGCACTTCTAAACTTTAAATAGATAGGAGTAAGTCTTTTTGCATGAGTAAAGAAGTGGTGTAAAGTGTTCCTTTTCCCAGGGTGTTTGTTGATTATTTAGAGCTCTTGCGTTATTCACTTTGTTGGGTTATGTGCTTCAAGCAGTGTCTTGAGCAGGATTCGATAGGAAACTTATTATTAGAGCAAACCTAATAAAATAAACTGGTTATGGCACAGGTGATACAGCATGTTTGGGAAGTATATAGCTTATAGCGGATATAGATTTTGAGTGATCTTAGCATGACTTTTGTTAACAACATTACCTTATTCTTTTTACCATTGACTATTAACGTTTTGATTGAGCTGGATGATTCTCTAATGGATATCTTGCTAGTTTTGATTGCATTATCAATTAGTTTGCCTAATATAACCATGTCAGCAAAATTCTTCGTGGTGTTTCCTACCAACTTAGAGCTCATAAGGTGATTATAAATATAGTCATTATCTCTTTCTCAGTCAATGAAAGGTGAACTTGAGCTACTTATTCTTGCCATGTTTAAGCACACTGCTTCAAGCTTTCAGCATTTTTCTTTTCCATATTCATAAGAGAGGGATGATCTTGGGCCTAATCGATACGTGCTTATATTGATCAAAGAAAGCATGGGCTAAATCCATCTACGTCTGAATTCTTACATGATCAAGCCCTATGTATTAATGGATGGTTACCCAGTTAGGATGTCCTGGAAATAGTGAATTAATAACTTTTTTCTTCTTGTATCTAGCTATCTTACAATAGTACATGCGAAAGTGGATAGTGGGTTTATAGTCTTATTGTACATTTTTAAATTAGGCACTTTGAATTTAAGTGGGATAACAACATAAGAAACTAGTCCCAAAGGTTTGGCATCTATAATCCCAAATTTGTCACTTCTTTCAATAGCCAAAATGTGCTTTTCTAGTGATTGATACTTGTTTAAGTCTTTCTCACTTTTTAAAGACCTCTTTGCTCTTCCTTGCTCCACTTGTTCATCGAGATCTGAAACTATAGTTCTTATCAATAAAGAGCCCATACTAAAAAATCCTTGAACTAGATAGGGTACCATTGCTATGTTAATGTAAATGAATGGTTAAGTTAATGGGATCATTACTATTGGAGGATATTGTTCATGTGATGCCTTTTCATAAGCGTTGATCGCTTTAGTACCACTGTTTAAGTAACATTTGAGATTGGGTGATTTTTTTTGTACATTGATGGTGCATGTTAGCCCTTTTTTCTTTAAAGCCATGAACAATAGCTTAGTTAGTTACATAATCTAAGCTTGGAGTTCCTCATTTTCACAGAGTGATTGCTTTTGAGACTTTCAACGCACGAGCTTAAGTCACTTGATGTGGGCTTGGTAATCATTTGCCATGGTTTTTTGATGATGAATGATATGTTTTGTGTTTTAGAGTACCTTTACTTTAGATTGTTACCAAATTAGACTTTTATGATGTGACATGAGCAAGTTTGATGAGATGACATTAAATGTCCAATCGTGATATTAAATGACTATTTAAATAAATGAATAAAGTAATAAAAGAATTAGGTTAGTCTTGTAAATCCAAAAAAGGGATAATTGGATTAGGGGACAACTTCACCTATAGTGTCATTCATTAAAGTAACAAATTATTCCAATTAGACATGATTACATTTAGAAATCCCTGATACAGTTACATTGCCTAATCCCATGTTCTAGGAAATACAACAATTCTTGCTCATAAGCTCCTATAAGCAGGATATCACATGTCAAAGATTAGGCCATGTCCATCATGTATTCAACCTTTAACTAGGCCACTAGCATCTGCTCGGTGAGATGGCGATAGTGGTCCTGATAATTCTAGTATGCCTGGTCAACCATTTGTAGCCACTCTTGCCCTCGCTGTTTAGAGGCTCTTACTAGTTCATCAACCTAGCCTTGGTGAACTTGTAGATAATGCTTTAAATCTTAAATTCTAAGTGTTAGAGGCTTATTCTCGACTTAGTTTGCTTTTAAATCTTGAACTTGAGCTTATGGATGTCCATTTTCCTTTTGGTAAGTTGATATGAAGGCATAGGTTCTAACAAGCTTTTCTTTATCGAACCTAGCCTCTTATTTCCATTGGTAAATCTCCTTTTCAATGGTAGCAATTTCTACCTCCCACTTAGCTGATGACTTACCAAGATGTCAACACTTGTTTGTTTGACTAAGTGCCATGTTGTCTTTTTCCAAACTCCTAAGATCCTCTTTGAAGTGGTTTTTCTCTTTTTTAACCCGATTCATTTCACTATCTAAAGATGCAGGTCCATTTCCAATGGACTCTTTTTTTTTCTTTAAATAAGTGATTTCTTTGGTGAAGGTTGCCTTTTCTTGTTCAAACTTATGCTTGAGCAATTTGATCTTAGAGGGAAATTCACCAACTAATATTGGTGATGTTCCAACACCGAACAAGGTTAAGGTGCCATTAATGCGATAATTCTCCACTCATCATATCCTGGAGTTGTGCTACTTCCTCTCCAATATGTTTTTATATAGTGGCTTTATCTCTAAGCACAGGAGGCTTGTTGAACTTTCAACTTGTAGTCAGGCTCGTTTAATTGAAATCCCACTACTCAAGGTCTTAAATGAAAGGGTGAAGTATCGACACTAAATTTGTCATAGGACTAGGATAGGTCTGTAGCTAGTGCTTCCCCATAATCTCATAATTAGCACAAAATTGTAATCTCCACATCGATATATGATTCTTGTAGTGAAAACCAAAGGGCCTTCTATGCCACCTCTTCCTCTTGGAGATTTCAAAATTTCTGGACCCATTATTCCTTAGACTTATCTTAGGGCCATTCTTTCCCAAAGAACTTAGAGATAAGGCTAAAGCTGGGCAAGAAATTGCATGACATTCTCTTTACCTTGAGGCAAAAGTGGTTGATAAACCAAATGTAAAGAAGTAACGTGCATCAAATAAAGCAAACTATCCTTATTTTCTTGCAAAGTTGAGAGCTCAAATAGTTTTAGCAATGATGGCAAGTGCAAGATTAATATTGCAGCACAATTAAGAAAAGAGGTTTGTTACCATCCCTTCAACGTAACCTAATGTTTTTGAAAATATAACCAAACCATATATTGCGAGTACATAGATACCTTGAATTTTTTTTAGATGTTAATGTTATTTGCCATTACTTACTTTAAACTGGCCTATGAAATGCCCTCACTTTTCCTTTTTGTCTTAATATGACTCTTAATCCAGGACTTTATTGCCCCAAGAATCTGACGTAGTATTTTTTTGAAAGTTGGAGGTTGCAAAGCTTTATGATATATTCTATCAGTCTTAGCCCTCTCATTATTAAGCAACGCGATATATTTATCAACCACGGGGGACTAAATCTTCATCATTACAAATGAAGCATCGGTATGTTGGGTTCCAGAACTAAGATATCGCTCGTAATAGGCCAACATCCAAACAGACTTAGAGTGAGAGGGCTATATTTTCATATCTCCTCATGAATGTTTCCTTGTTGGTATTTTTCTAACTGGTCTATATATCTTCAAATCTTACCAATCATTCTAATGGTACCCCGTACATACTTAAGTTGGAGGACATCCCTATCTTTATGCTACCGACACTTCAACCATGCTTGGACTTTTTCAAAAGGCTTTAGATCAGAAGTGGATTTTTGTTCCATGATAGTTACCCTTGGTTGAACACCAAACCATTGGCCAATTGTCCCACAATTATAATGATTATGATGAAATGATGCATGCATCAAATAGTAAAGTAAAAGGAAAAGAGTTACTGACCATACAAAATAATGAGCATAAGAATAACAAAAGAAAAGAATAGCAACAAAAGAGCATCAAAAAATTTGCCCCAATAATAGGCAATATGATGCTTAGGGGCAAACATGACAAATGTAAATGTTGTGATAATAGACGGACTGCATAATGGCCTATCCAAGTTAAAAAATTACTCTTAATATACCTCGCTAGGACAAAAAGTGACCAACTAAGTGGTGACATTTGTTTGTCGCTACTTGTAGTAGGTATACGTTCAGCCATCCTTTGGACAACATGACATTTGTTTAGTCATATATGACATTTTAGTATGATATAGGGCATTGTAGGTGATGGCATTATCTTATCATCACTTACTTATTAAAGAGGGTTAGCTGTCAAGCATAATGGCATGCCAAAAAAAATGATCTTGAAATAAAATGACAAATACGGGCAATAATGTTCATCCATTGTTACCTACTAACCATGGTGTATAAGAGTAAAGGTAAGAAGTGTTTCCCCAAGTGTCCCTATTTTTTAAGTTATTCTAACAGTACTTTGGTGTGGTGTAAGATGGTTTGGCTCATAAGGTTCACTATATAAGTTTATGTTGATGCCTAAATTAGTATTTGAATCACCCTTCCATCTAGTAAGGCTCATTGAGGCATCCCAATCCTAGGCATATCATGGATTTAGCAGAATGGGTTCAATTCGATGGATGTATTTCCCTATACAAATATGGAAGGGTACTCATAAGAGATATAGGTAAATTACACCTCAAAAGATCTTACTATGCTTATGCAAAAAGGTACTTACGAAGGCAGATAGCATATTTTCTCCTAATAATTGGGATGTTAACCTTACCATGGAGTTTGGAAGGAATCTAATGCAAATGCATGTGCACGGTGTGCTACAACATTCCGTCCTACATATGCATAGGGATGCTATGAGTTAAAAAGATGAAAGGGATGTAGGGTTCACCTTTGTATCATCTCTTGATCGAGATTTGCATTAAGTGTGATAAGGTGGAAGCTAAAGGGAGAACTATTAGACAAATTGCTTTTCTAACTGGTCTTGGATAGACATTATGAAATGGCCATGAGTTGGACTGACCATTTTAGGCAAGGTATGATCAGATACTTATTAAAATCATTGATTTTGGATTATGAAACTTGTAACATTGATTTTATGGACTGTGTATACTAGAGTTCATTTTTAAAGGTTTGGGAGTCAATTACACGCAGGGAAGGATTAGCATCCCCACAACAACCAAAATTAGTGCCATCTAGCCATAAATTATTGAAGTCTCAGTTTTCCTTGATTTTTCATGTGATCATTGTTTACTGTAATCCTCTTATCATGAATGCAAATTTTTAAATATTGAGTCTAGGTTTTATTGATAAAAGTTTAATTAATATCTTTCTATGCAACCAAAGGCGAGGTGAAACATAAAGGATTCGATAAAATAAGATGGAAGAGGATACTCAATGTCAAGCACTAAAAGGATACTAACTAGAACATTGCCTCGGGTTTAATGAAATTTGA
>JBBYHK010002747.1:0-11350 GCA_038382065.1 Adansonia grandidieri | reverse complement strand
TGATGCCCAAGGAAGAAAAAACTTAGATTTTTATGTATTTTTTAAAAACGACGTTGAAATATTCCCTAAAAAAATGGGATTGGAAAATCCCCTTGAAAAAAGTAAGGCTAGAGTGTCCCTTCAGAAAAAAGAATATGACTAATTTTTTAAAATAAAAAATTTTTAGATTTTTGAAGAAAATAAATTTAAAAAAGGAAAATGCTTCAAATAGGAAATGGAAATCAAGTTTGAAAAAAATTATTAGTTTTGGTCCAAGCCTAAATGGACCTATGTCATAAGTAATGATTCCATGGGAAAAATCATTGAATATATTTTGAGTCATTCGAATGGCTAGAAATATTGGTTTGGAAAAATCCAAGTAATTTTTTCCATATTTAACAAATACAAGGCACAACATCGCACTATCTACCTTCCCTAGTTTACTTTGGTTTGGTTCAATGGTTTCTAGTGGCAAACGAGATACCATTGGAAAGATAACTTGATAAGTATTATTGAAAATGCATTTCAAAAATCCTAGAAAATCAATTTCAAAGCAGGATTAATTTTTGAAACTAAGTCTAGTAAGTACTGACAGCAACAACTAGAAAAATGGAGAGTGAACTTTGAAAAATCAATTTAGACTCATTCAAAATCATTAAATTGCAAAGTATACCTTTACAAAAATGGAATTTTATAAGCTTTGCTGAAAAAAGATTTTAAAAATTCAAAAAAATTATTCGATGTGTTAGAATTGTCTAAATATAACTTGAGTTACTAATTTAAGGGGTTTCAAACAACAGTGTTTAAAAATCATAATTTTCACATATTGAGTGATTATGGGGCAAACGAGGTATAGTTGTAAAGGTAATTTGAAGCCTTCCAAAGAAAAATACTAGAAAATTCCAAAAAAATTATTTGGGTCAAGAAATAATTTTTTAATAGGGGTTGCTTGCTGCTAATATCAAAATAAGGCTTCCCTGGGTTAAAGCTTTTATGGTCACATGTTAAGGCATTGGACGTGCGAATGTCCAATCATTCAGGTCTATGGTAGTGAAGTAATGGACCAATCTAGCTCCCATAGAATAAGCCGCCAAATTGTTTGCTATCCATAACCTATGGTTATGATGGGCTCAAAACAAAGCTTAAATTAAGCACATGAAAACATTTTTTATTTTGATTAAAAATAGAATCTTTTATTTTGATCAAACATTTATAGTTGATATATCCCTAATATTGAAGAATCAATATATTAAAACATTAAATCCATACTAATCCCCATTGATTG
The DNA here is from genome assembly GCA_038382065.1 of Adansonia grandidieri. Taxonomy (NCBI): domain Eukaryota; kingdom Viridiplantae; phylum Streptophyta; class Magnoliopsida; order Malvales; family Malvaceae; genus Adansonia; species Adansonia grandidieri. Next base: position 10,086 of record JBBYHK010002747.1, on the reverse strand, counting down.
AGGCTAGTATAAATTTAACTTAGGGTTGGATCTTGGAAAATAACATAGGCACTCATCAAGCAAGCATTTCAAAAAAGCATTTTCACGAGCATATGATAAACAAAAAAAATATATCAATACCATCCCAACATCAAATAGAAGAACAAGTATCATTAAAAGACATTATAATAGGCAAATATGGTTGAGACGATAAGCAAGGATATAACCACATCATGGCATACTAAAATAAGTATATATTAGCATGGGTTAAGCATGAAAATGATGCAAAATATCATGATAGTAAATGAAACTATGCCTGTACTAAAGCGTGTGAAGAAAAATGCAATTTTTAATCATTAAAGCAATATCAAAGCAACATGAAATCCAATACCATAAGAAAAATGCATGATATCCTTAGATGGGTCATGAATATCATGAAGTGAATACTAAGATGGCATGAAAATAAAATAAAGGTGTAAAGAAATAATAAAAAGGGAAATGATTATACCAACAAAGCTTAAATCCTTGTGCTTTCTTTTTTTAAGGCTTTTGACCACCATTTCTTTATTTCATTTTCTTTCCTCTATTTTGTTATCGACAAGTCCACTGCCTTATTTTTTGTTTTTACTTTGTTTCTCCCTTTTTGGTGTTTTGGTGGTTAAGCTAAATGGTGAGCACGTGGAACAAAATGGCATGAAATGGGAATGGAATTTTTCTTTTTTTTTTCTTTTTGCTATGGAGAATAGGATTTTTTTGAGAGGTGCCTGATGTTGTTTGCTGAAGACCCATTTACCAAGCCAATATTTTGGTTTTATAATGGATCTCACAACAAAGTGTGAAAAACCTAAGGTGGCTGCCATTTTGGTATTATGCTTGGTTATATGATGACTCATGGTGTACTAGGTTGTGCTTTTAAATTTTTATTAGTCAAAGTACTAATACTTAAGTATTAATTAGTCACCAAAATTCCAAAATATCCCTTGAATATCAATTTTTGCCATTGAATACTCTACTATCAAGCGAATTGGGTCCTTAAAAAAACCATTAACCCAACCCAATAGGCCTAATACTAATTCAAATAATGGGCATATTTGATCAAAATAATTTTAACTAGGGCCACCAAGAATTTAAAAATATTTGAAAAGGTGATCCAATAAAATTAAATAAAATAGGCCTAAATAAAATAATTAAATATACATATAGGCTTTATTTCATCTAATATATTTTTTATAATGCTTAGTTTTAAATTAAATAATTTATAATCGAGTATAATTAAATTAAATAGGTGCAAATAAACTAATTAAATATGCACATGGGCCTTGTTTTATTTTAATGTATATTTTTATAAGGCTTAGTCTTAAATTAAATTAATTTATGAATATAATTAAATAAAATAGGCCTAAATAAACTAATTAAATTTGCACATGGGCTCTATTTTATCTGATGTATATGTGACACAAGCTTGTACAAATGACCTTAATGGTACCTTAGATATGACTTTTGATACTCCAAATGTGGGATCAAACAAACATATGTTTATAGTTGCCCCTTTTTAGCTGTTGCTAAGTATTAGAAATAGGACAAATGCAAATAAATACTATTTTGTGTGGGATGTAACATTACCTTATAAGTGTCTATAGGAAAATGGAAATATAGTTATTTTTATGCTGACATAGATAGAGTCTGTTCGCTATGATCCTGACTCATAAAAAAATTTCAATGAGTTTGGTAAGGCTTGAACTCCTTACTAGGTTTATAGTTTCTTGGTTTGACCCCTTAGATAGGGCCTTGACTTGATAGGTGTCTAGCTCTTTGTGGACTCAAGTAGGCATGCGACCAGCTCTTCGTGGACTAAGGTAGGCATGCATCTAGGTCTTTGTAGACTGAGATTGGTATATGTCTAGCTTTGACGAAGGTGAGTTGGCATCTAGCTCTTTGTGGACTGAGATAGTTAGGCGTCCAGCTCTTTATGGACTGTGGTAGGTAGGCATCCAGCTCTTTATGAACCGAGGTAGGTAGGCATCCAGCCTTTTATGGCCTAAGATAGTTAGGCATCCAGCCTTTTATTGATAAAGGATGGTAGGTGTCTAACCCTTCGTTAACTGTGGTAGGTACGCATCCAACTCTTTGCTGACTAAGCTAGGTAAGCATCCAATTCTTTGTTGACTGGGTAAGTAGGCATCCAGCTCTTCTTGGGTAAAAAAAGGCATTTAGCTCTTTATAGGCAAAAAGAAAAAACATCTAACTTTTTATCGACTAAAAAAGAAAAAGCATTTAGCTCTTTATGAACTAAAAAGAAAAAATCCAACTCTTTATGGACTAAGAAGAAAAAACATCTAGCTTTTTCAACTCTTTGTTGACTAAAAGGCAAAAGCATTCAACTTTTTATGGACTAAACAAAAAAGGCATCCAACTCATTATGGACCAAGAAGAAAAAGCATCTAGCTCCTAGTGGACCAAAACAAAATATGTCTAGCTCTTTGTGGACTAAATTATGTGAGTTTAGGTATCTTACTTGAAGTCTTTAAGGCTTTTCAAAAATAGGATTTGTACCTGAGGTTTTTTATTGGTTTAACTTTTGTGAGTGGGGATTTGTACCTGAAAGATATTAATTATTGTATGAATGATGCATGAAGATGGAAATGTATGTTCAAGTAATGCAAAGGCGATGATTTAAAAGCCTAATTTGGTAATTGGTTTTAAAGTTTTACTCACCCTCTGTCTTTGTATTTCATTAGGTTTCTTATGTCTTAAGGTTTGCCAATGTTTAGAAGACTTTCTTTAAATGGTTAAGGTTATTTTTAAATGTTTAGGTGACTAGTGATGCATAGAAAAGTTTTCGAGTTCGATCGGCTTATGTTAGTTGGTTAACAAACTTGGCAAACTGGTCCTTAGCATGCCTAGAAGGATGCACTTGATGGCTTAGACTGACTGATAAGAATATGCTTTGAAGATTGGGATCAAGGATCATTGATTTGGTTTTACCTTTTCACTAAGGTTTAATGGGGGACATCTATCATATTTTTCAATATGGCAAAATTTTGAAGGTAAGTCTGATGTGGTTCCAGAATCCATTCTTGGCTTTTTGAACTTTATATACTTTAAAATAATACTAAGAAATCCTATCATTAATTTTGTACAATCTATCAAGCATTATTAATTATATGACAAGCATGGTGCAATATGGTATGCAAGTATGAGAAAAGAGATGTAGAAAATAAAATGGTTGTATTTCATTTTTAGAGGAAAAGGTACTAAAAATGTTGGAGATTAATTTTTGTAGTAGTCGATTCTTTTTTATGCTAATAACATGAGCCTTTGACTAAGTACTTCCAAAAAATCTCTCGACGAGCCAACTTTCCAGGTGTCAACCATTCTTCAAGGAACCTCTTGGATTACCCTATGGTAATTGCCCCAAAGCCAGGTAGATACCATCTTTTTGTTCGAGGAGAAGGTTGGAAATGGGTTTGGTAAATTTAAGATCAGATAAGAAGTTTAGGCTGAGATTTGGTGTTTCGATGGAGGAGGTTTTGTTTAGTTAAAATCAGTCTTGATTAGAGTAGGCTGCCAACAAACTAAAAATAAAGATGCCTTATAGATTTCTATTTGAAGGATCTTTTTAAGGCATAATACTCCTTAAAAGAATCAGAGTTGACGAGGTTAGGAAAGTTGTTGTTGTCTATCTTGGTTAGAATCAACGTTTCACCGAAGAAAGCTCACATAGGCTCATATGGAACTTTCCACTTTGGGTTCTATTTTCCATGAGTATCTTTATGAATCAGGAAGATCATTTTAAATGCTAATTCTCCTTCTTGACAGTGATGAGGATGGACTTTTTTCTTATGAGCCTTCATTATACATTTTTGATACATCTATTTATGACATATTATTTTCACTCTCTTCTTATTAATAAGGTTAAGTTGCTTATATGGGTTCTTGATCAATTTAGATTTTTCAAGCTAGTATTCCATTAAGACCTTGAGTGAAGGGATTTTGACTTCAATGGGTAAAACTACCTTTATCTCATAGAATAAGGAAAATAGGTTAGCTCCAGTGAAAGTTTGGATTGCTATACGATAGGCATGCAGCATGAAAGGTATTTCTGGCGCCAATCTTTATAAGTTTCAACCATTTCCTCGACTATTTTCTTAATGTTTCTATTGGCTGCTTCGACTCATGTTTCATTGTTGGATGACATCACACTAAATTATGGTGCTTGATATTAAACTGAGAGCATATTGCTTGCATTCTTTTATTTTTCAAGTTGCATGCATTATCCATGATGATTTGATTATGGAGTCCATATGGACAGATGATGTCCATTTCACAAACTTGCAAACAATAGACCTAGCGACATTGGAATATAAGGCTGCTTCTACCTATTCAATGAAATAATCAATGGCAATTAGAATGAAGCAATGTCCATTCAAAGCTTTAGGAATAATGGTCCAATCATATCCATGCTACACATAAAGAAAGGCCACATAGTTGTCATGACATGCAAAGGTACAAGAAGGATATGAATTTTGTTTGCATAAACCTGGCACTTATGGCATTTTTAGGCATAGTCCATGGAGTATTTTTTAAGCGTAAATGAATAATATCCAAACCTCATGACTAACTTTGCCATTCTATGTCTGTTAGCGTGAGTAACACAAATTCCTTCATGGACCTCTTTCAAAATTCTTTTGGTTTCAAGAGCATCTGCACATCGAAGTAATGTTGGATCTCATAGGTAGGAGTTTACCATCCAAAGCAAAACATGTAGACATTCTTTAGATGGTTTACTTGCCAATTTTTGTAGCATGCTCTGGGTGCTATTGACCTTGAATATAATGAAGAATGTCATGGTACCATGGTATCACAACATACCCTGAGGCGGATCCTTAAGGATTTATAGGTGCGTATGACTTAAAATATTTTCCTGACTTAGAAATATCTTCTTAATCGGGACTTTTCTTTCACGATGTGATAAGAATGAGAATATATGGATTCTTGACTTATGGTACAGTGAAGGGGACCACAAGACGAATTGCTCATCTTTTTGGTCTCGGATGACCATCACAAAATGGCCAATGCTTGGAGTCACCACCAATCATTTCAGGCTAGGCATGATCAGATGCCTATTGCAACCTATGTTTTGAGTTACGAAACTCAAAACATTAATCCCATGGTCTACGTAATACAAAGATTCATCATTTGGGTTTGGTAGTTGGTTATGCACGATGAGGTACAAACCTCTGTGCAACGCCCGAAATCGGCACCTTACTGGCTATGTCTTATCTTGGTTTGATTCTTTCAATCTTAATTCGTCATTATTTTGATATAACCCTCTTTTAATACATGAATCTTATAAAGATACAAATCTAGGTTTTGATGAAAAAGGTTTAATCTCATATATGCCCCAAAGATATGGGGAATATAAAGATTTTCAATAAAAATGACCTCTGGATTTTACTTTGAAAAATGGAATATTTTATTTTAGGCACTGGAGAGATACCCATGTGGAATATTACCCTTAGTTTTATTTGAAATGATTGGAAAACATGAATGCAAATAATCATCACAAAGAATTCATGTTAGTAAGGCAATAAATGAAGAACATAACATAGATCATTCAATACAGTGATAAAGGAAAAGGATAGACTATTGGAATTTATCTCGTAATTAGCATTGATTATTTAGGAATAATTGAATCAATAATTTTTGAGATGCATCTAGGTTTCTTGATTAAACGAGGCTTGTTTAACATATTCTTGGAAGTCCAGGAAGGATAAAAATTTAATTGTAGTTGAAAGATAGGGTTGGACTATCCCCTCGGAAAGATGGGGTTGGAGTTTCCCCGTGGATGACAAATAATTTTGACAAAGGAAGATTTCTAAATTTTGACAATTTTGAAAAGCAACGTTGGAGTATCCCCTCAGAAAGTCGAGATTGGAGTATCCCAAAAGTGACATATCTAACACTCTTTAAAGAAGTTAGTTGAAAAAATTAAGTTGACAAAACTTTGCGATTTAGAAAACAAGTGAGTATTTTGATGACTTTTGGCAAAAGAAATTATTATGAATGAGGATGGTAAAGATGTAAAAATATATCTGTGCCTTGATACGAGCCTATGGGAGGTCAAAGCATGTTTTTGAGTCTGATCGGGGTGATACAGAGACATTCGAATGTCTTGAGATGAAATTCAGGAAAACAACTTAATTATGACCATAATCGAAAATAGGGGAGAGCATTGCACTCTTTTGCTTCCTGAATTCATTCTAAATTGGGTTGAAGGCTTCAGAAGGTAGACAAGACACCTTAGAAAGGTAACTCGATAAGGGTCAATCTAAAAATATTCCCAATATCCAAAAAGTCACGTTCTGGGGGAATAAATTTTCAAGTTTGGATTAATTTTGCTATTGGCAGAGCATTCAAGGGACAAGGTGTGTCAAAATTTGAAAAATCATTCTAGACTCATTTGGTATCGAATAATTGCAAATAATTCCTTTCTAGAAATAGAATTTTATGAACATTTTAGGAAAAATGGTGGATGGATTTGGAAAAACTATTTAGTGGGCTTAAAGGGCCCAACCAGAATGCAATTTGTTCATTATAGGGATTCTGGATAGTCTAGGTTTGAAAAATCATAACTCTTTCATCTAGATTGATCCAGGGATGAACAAGACCTTGTTTTAAAGGTATTTTGGCACACTTTCAGAGAAAAATACTATAAAATTCATGAAAAATCATTTGGGATTTTAAAGTGATTTTTCAATTTGTAATAGCGCTATTGCTAGCATGGGACAAAGTAAAGCAGAGGATATTTCTTATGTTCTTTATGTTTACGAGTCCAAACTTGAGTCATCAATATTCGAATGACCATGACTGAAGGGAAAGAGTGGCATGAGCATCATGAACTCATTTGCATAGCCCTAGAGTATTTTAGGATGATGAAACAACTCGTTAGTCATACCACTCAAGGTTTTGACTAAAAAACAAGGCACGAACATTTCGAGAACAAGTGTAAGGCCATTTTTATTGCAAAATTAGAAGATTGAGCTCGTTTAACTAGGATTCCAGATCTAGGAAACTTAATTTTCCCAAAGATATTTTGCTAACTTTAAGGAAAACTCTAAGTTCATGCTAATCCTCATTGGTTGAGGTTAACATGCTTGGCTTAGGGAGGTTTTGAAAATTAGTTTTTGATAGCCATCAAACATGCATTTAGACAAGGAGAAGATAATGAACATATAAAGGGATGGCATAAAATATAAATGGGGATGCAAACTTTACCAATGGTCTTGACAAAGAAAGTGTTATGCACTTTGATAAGAAAAAGTTATGAAAGCTGAAAATGGCAATGATTTATGACAAAATGCAAGCTAATGTATAAATATGCTTGAAATATGTTAGGCTAATGATTCATACATGGGTTAATCATAACAAGATACATGGATATGGCATAAAATGCATAAACAAGAGCTATCAAAATAACATGGATGAAATGAGGCCTTTTCACTTCAAAAGGGCATTAAGGCATCGAAATCCTAAACTATCACAACCAAAGGCCATAATAATGCATGAGAATCCTAAGAGGTGATGGAAACATAGAGAGCTTATTAAAATGATGAAGATGCTGGAAAGCAAAAAATGCAAGTGATAAAGTAAGAAGTTATACCATCAAAACTTCAATTTTTGGCTAAATAGTTGGAGTAGTAGAGATGGCTTGAATTTTTCTTCTTTCCTTGTTGTTAATAAGCATGAAAAAGAGAGAAAACAATGAGGTTTTGGTTTTGGTATGGATGAGGGTGATTTTTAAAATGTGTAATAGTTAGGAATGAGTGTTTTAGGGCTGTCTTTGGGTGGTGAGTGAAGAGCTACAAGATTTAGGCTTTCTTGGTGTAGGAATATGTTTTAAAAGCTTAAAATGAGCTGGAATCTAACTTTTTTTAGCTAAGATATAAGTGGTCTATTTATACCAGTATTTTAAAGCGAATTTAAAAGTATTGTTGGTCATTTCTCAAGGGGGATAAAGTGATGTCAGCTTGGTGGCTATAGAGTGGTTGTAGGGAGCAACTTGTTGCTAATGTGATGGACATAGGGTGGCTGGTTTAAATGCTGAAATGATTTTCCAGTAAAGAGGGTGGCTGATGGTGATCTTAGTCAATAAACTAGGGAGTAGGGTGATCATGTGATATTGACCTTTTTGATCTAATTTAGACTTTAAAAAAATGTTTTGATTAGTTTAAAAGTCCAAATTCATAATTTGATATGGGTTTTGATCTTTTTTATGCAAAGAAATAAGTTAAAATTAATTTTTTTATCAATGGTGGATGAGTAAAAAATGCCAGGATCATGGAAGCTTAGCCCAGATGCTAAAAAAAATTAGCTCGGACAAAATAAGTTGTCTACTGCTGCACCTCTTTGACTGTTGCTGAGAGTCAGGAATAGGGCAAAGATAAATAGATACTATTTTGTTTGAGGTGGAATGACGCTCCACTAGGGTAAGTGCAATGATAAGTGCAATGTATTAGGAATCATCCTGATAGAGGTTTAAGTGAATTTTGTAGGGTTTGCCCCCTACTAAGTTGTTAGGTTTTCTAAGGTTTGACCCCCTTACGTGGTTATAGAGTAACATGGATTTTTTATGTGGGTGCCACTAACTTATGCAGGCTTTGACTTAAATTTGGGTGCCACCAGCTCATGTAGGCTTTTATTCGAGTGCTACCAACTTGTACAGGCTTTGACTTAGACTTGGGTGCCATCAGCTTGTGTGGACTTTGACTCAAACTTGGGTGCCACCAACTTATGTGGGCTTTAAAAAGGTGCCACTGATTGTGGGCTTTTCGAAAGCTTGCCACTGTCTTATGGGCTTTGAAAAAGTGCCGCTAACTTGTGGGCATTAAATATATGCCACTAACTTGTGGGCTTTGAAAAGGGTGCCATTAACTTATGGGCTTTGAAAAGTTACCATTGACTTGTGGGCTTTAAAAAGGTGCCACTGAATTGTGGGCTTTAAAAGGGTGCCACTGACTTGTTGGCTTTGAAAAAATGCCACTGACATGTTAGGCTTTGAAGAGGCACCACTGACTTGTGGGCTCTGAAAAGGTGCCACTGACTTGTGGGCTTGATGTGGGTATGATTGGCATCAAGTTATTTGTAGGCAAGTTTGTTGCCATGAGCTCGTATGGGCTTAAGAAGGTTTCTTGATAGGTGCCTTCTAAATATTTCTTGGTTTGCGAAGCTTAAAGTTCTTACCATGGACTCCTTGGAGGTTTAGTAAACTTGGCTTAGAGTGATATTGTAAAAATGATGATGTGGAATGCTATCATGATTGCATGATGTGAAGTCTAATATGGGAGATAGCCGTAGTTTTTCTTGTATGTCATTCAAACTCTCATAGAGATGGCGATTCATCTTGGTTGCAACTATGGCCTGGAATTTTGCCAATCCTGCTAAGGATTGTAGGTTGTTCCGACTTCACTAGGGATATGACAAAAAATCTATTCTTAAGAATTTGGATTATTGCCTTTTCTAATTCGAGAGACTCAATCATTTTCCTGATAATTGGAAGGCATTGTCAACAATTTGGAGACTATTTGACTGATTAGGTTGATGTCTCTAGTTTTGGTAGGATTCTGATGGAACCTATGGATCGATTTTTGGTTAGTTTAAAATGGGTTTTTCTTGAGATGTGGCTTGTGAAAGCAAGAAATGATTTAGTGTATGGTCATGCCAAGCAGGTGTTTGGGCATGAAAAGTCTATGATTTTGACTATCAGGGTGTGAATGGAGTTGCCTATGCTTTTCTTGTCCTTTCAATGTAATATCAAGATGTCCTAATGCATATTTTAGTTGATTATCAAATATTATCAACAAAATGACAAGTGCAATATGAATTGTACAAGGGGTTAAAAGAAACAAGCCAATATTTATTCATGACAACAAAGAGATACAACTCTGTATACTATTTGATAAACAAGTGATTTGGTGGCAAGAAGTATGACCTTTTAGGCAGAAGATGCCTCTGACAATCATGGCATGGATGTTCCTTAAGTGCTTTTCAAGATATTTCTCGAACAATAAATGTGACTAGTATGAGCTGATCTTCAGAAGATCTCTA
>JBBYHK010002694.1:0-12403 GCA_038382065.1 Adansonia grandidieri | reverse complement strand
TTATTACGAGTATCCAAGTTTGTCTCATTTCACGGATGAACTTTGATTATAAGGAAAATGGTGGAAAGAAAAGCTTTCCTTACAAATCAAAAGCTTTAATATCATGCATCCCAACGAGGAGAACACGATTGTAGTGGCCGTAACAAAAAGAATGGAGATTATTATGAGTATCCAAGTTTGTCTTATTTAATGGATGAACATTAATTATAAGGAAAATGGTGGAAAAAAAAACCTTTTTCTTGCTAAACCGAAGCATCAATATCTTGTATCACAATGACGAAAACATGATTGTATTGCCCATAATAAAAAGAATAGAGGTTATTATGAGCATCCAGGTTTCTCTTATTTCACGGATGAACTTTAATAACAAGGAAAATGGCAGAAAGAAAAGCTTGTCTTGCCAAATCAAAGCATCAATATCGTATATCCTAACAAGGTGAACATGGTTGTAGTGCCCAATAGCAAAGAGAATGGAGATTATTACGATGATCCAATTTGTCTTATGTCATGGATAAACTTTAATAATAAGGGAAAAAATGGAAACAAAAGCTTTTTTTGCCAAATCAAAGCATCAATATCATGTATCCCAATGTGGTGGACATGATTATAGTGCCCAATAATAAAAAGAATGGAGATTATTATGAGTATACAAGCTTGTCTCATTCCATAGATGAACTTTGATTATAAGGAAAATGGTGGAAATAAAAGCTTTTCTTGCAAATCCGAAGCATCAATATCGTGTATCCTAATAAGGAAAACATGATTATTATGAGCAACCAAGTTTCTGAGTATCCATGATTGCTACGAGTAGTGCCCATAAGAAAAATAATCAAGATTATTACGAGTATCCAAGTTTATGTCATTTCATGGATAAACTTTGATTATAAGAAAAATGGTGGACAGAAAAGCTTTTCTAGGAAATCCAAAGCTTAAATGTCATATATCCCAATGTGGATAACATGGTTATAGCCCCCACTAACAAAAAGAATCGAGATTACTACGGGTATCCAAGTTTGTCCCATTCCATGGATGAATTTTAATTATAAGGAAAATGGTGGAAAGTAAAGCTTTGTTTTGCAAATCCAAACCATTAATATTGTGTATCCCAATGTGGAGAACATGATCGTAGTGCCCATAACAAATAGAACGGAGATTATTATGAGAATCTAAGATTGACTCATTTTACGGATGAACATTGATTATAAGGAAAATGGTGGATAGAAAAGCTTCTCTTGAAAATCCAAAGCATCACTATCATGTATCCCAATGTGGAGAACAAGATTGTAGCGTCGAGTCACAAAAAGAATGAAGATTATTATGAGAATCCAAGTTTGACTCATTTGATGGACAAACTTTGATTATAAGGAAAATAGTGAAAAGAAAACCTTTTCTTGCCAAACCAAAGCATCAATATGGTGTATCCCAATAAGGAGGACATGATTGTAGTGCCCATAACAGAATGAATGAAGACTATTACAAGTATCCAATTTTATCTCATTTTGCAAATGAACTTTAATGATAAGGAAAATGGAGGAAAGAAAAGCTTTTCCTGCCAAATCAAATATTAATATCATGCATCCCAATGAGGTGAACATGATTATAGTGCCCAATAACAAAAAGAATAGAGATTGTTATGAGTACCCAAGTTTGTCTCATTTCATGGATGAACATTAATTATAAGGAAAATAGTGTAAAGAAAAGCTTTTCCTACAAATCTAAAGATTTAATGTCATGCATCCCAATAAGGAGAAGATGATTGTCATGCCTAATAACAAAAAAATTAGAGATTATTATGAGTAACTAAGTTTGTCTTATTTTGCAACTGAACTTTTTTGATAAGGAAAATGGTGGAAAGAAAAGTTTTTCCTACCAAATCATAGCATTAATACCGTGTATTCGAATGAGGTGAACATGATTATAGTGCCCAATAACAAAAAGAATGGAGATTGTTATGAGTTTCCAAGTTTGTCTTATTTTACGAATGAACATTAATTATAAGGAAACTACTGTAAGGAAAAGCTTCTCTTGCAAATCCAAAGCATCAATATCATATATCCCAATGAGGAGAACATGATTGTACAGCCCATTAACAAAATGAATGAAGATCATTATGAGTATCCAAGTTTGTCTCATTTCATGGATGAACTTTGATTATAAGGAAAATGGTGGGAAAAAAAGCTTTTCTAGCAAATCCAAAGGATCAATATTGTGCATCCCAATGAGGAGAACATGATTGTAGTGCGCATAACAAAAATAATGGAGATTTTTATGAGAATCCAGGATTGACTCATTTCACGAAAGAACTTTGATTAAAAGAAAAGCATTTATTGCAAATCCAAAGCATCAATATCACGGATCACAATGTGGAGAACATGATTATAGTGCCTAATTACAAAAAGAATGCAGATTATTATGAGAACCTAAGTTTGACTCATTTGATGGACAAACTTTGATTATAAAGAAAATGGTGGAAAGAAAACCTTTTCTTGCCAAACGAAAGCATCAATATCATGTATCCTAATGAGGAGAATAGGATTGTAGTGCCGATAACAAAAGGAATGGAGATTATTACGTGTGTCCAAGTTTGTCTCATTTCACAGATGAACTTTAATAATAAGGAAAATAGTGGAAAGAAAAGCTTTTCTTGCAAAATCAAAGCATCAATATCATGTATCCTAATGAGGTGAACATGATTGTAGTGCCCAATAACAAAAAGAAAGGTGATTAATACGAGTATCCAGGTTTATCTTATTTCACGGATGAACTTTGATTACAAGGAAAATGGTAGAAAAGAAAGCTTTTCCTACAAATCCAAAGCTTCAATGTCGTGTATCCCAATGAGGAGAACACAATTGTAGTGCCAATAACAAAAAGAATGGAGATTATTATGAGTATCTAAGTTTGTCTCATTTCACGGATGAACTTTAACAATAAGGAAAATAGTGGGAAGAAAAGCTTTCCTTGCCAAATCAAAGCACCAATATCGTGTACCCTAACACAAAGAACATGACTATAGTGCCCAATAACAAAATGAATGGAGATTGTCATGAGTATCCAAGTTTGTCTCACACCATGGATTAACTTTGATTATAAGGAAAATGGTGAAAAAAAAAGCTTTTCTTGCAAATCCAAAGCATCAATATCATGTTTTCCAATGTGGAGAACATGATTGTAGTGCCCAATCACAAAATGAATGGAGATTACTACGGGTATCCTAGTTTCTCTCATTTCACAGATAAACTTTGATTGTAAGGAAAATAGTGAAAAGAAAAGCTTTTCTTGTAAATCCAAGGCATCAATGTCATGTATCCCAATGAGGAGAACTTGATTGCAGTGCCTATAACAAAAAGAATGAAGATTATGATGGCTACCCAAGTTTGTCTTATTTCATGGATGAACATTAATTTTAAGGAAAATAGTGGAAAGAAAAGCTTTTCTTGCAAATTCAAAGCATCAATATCTTGTAAATCCAAAGCATCAATATCTTGTATCCCAATAAGGAGAACATGATTGTAGAGCCGATTAATAGAAAGAATCGAGATTGTTATCAGTATCCATGTTTGTCTCATTTCACAGATGAACTTTAATAATAAGGGAACTGGCGGAAAAAACATCTTTCTTGCTAAACAAGGCATTAAAATCATGTATCATAATATGGTGAACATGATTGTAGTGCCCAAAAACAAAAAAAAATAATGGTTGTTATGAGCACCCATGTTTGTCTCATTTCATGGATGAACATTGATTATACAAAAAAAGGGTGGAAAGAAAAACTTTTCCTGCAAATCCAAAGCTTCAATGTCATGTATCCCAATAAGGAGAACATGATTGTAGTGCCCATAACAAAAAGGATGGAGATTATTACAAGCATCAAAGTTTGTCTCATTTTATGGATGAATTTTGATTATAAGGAAAATAGTGGAAAGACAAGCTTTTCCCGCAAATCCAAAGCATTAATGTCTTGTATCCCCATGAGGAGACCAAGATTGTAATGCCCATAACAAAAAAGATGGAGATTATTATAAGTATCCAAGCTTGTCTTATTTCATAGATGAACTTTCATTATAGGGAAAATAGTGAAAACAAAAGCTTTTCCTGCAAATCCAAAGATTCAAAGTCCTGTATCCCAATAAGGAGAAGATGATTGTCATGCCCAATAACAAAAAAAAAGTGCGAATTCTTACGAGTATCCAAGTTTGTCTCATTTCATCGATGAACTTTGATTATAAGGAAAATGGTGGGAAGAAAACCTTTTCATGCCAAACCAAAGCGTCAATATCGTGTATCCTAATGATGAGAACAAGATTATAGTGCCCATAACAAAATGAATGGAGATTATTACAAGTATCCAAGTTTGTCTCATTTCATAGATGAACTTTAATAATACAAAAAATGGTGGAGAGAAACGCTTTTCTTGCCAAATCAAAGCATCAATAGCGTGTATCCCAATAAGGTGAACATGATTGTAGTGCCCAATAACAAAAAGAATGGTGATTAATATGAGTATCCAAGTTTGTCCCATTTCACAGATGAACATTGATTATAAGGAAAATGGTGGAAAAAAAAGGTTTTTCTGTAAATCCAAAGCTTCAATGTCATGTATCCCAATGAGGAGAACATGATTGTAATGCCCATAACAAATAGAATAGGGATGATTATGAGTATCCAAGTTTGTCTTATTTCAAAGATGAACTTTAATTATAAGGAAAATAGTGGAAAGAAAAGCTTTTCCTGCAAATCCAAAGATTCAATGCCATGTGTCCTAATAAGGAGAAGATGATTGTCGTGCCAAATAACAAAAAAAATGTAGATTATTACGAGTATCCAGGTTTGTCTTATTTCACAGATGAACTTTGATTATAAGGAAAATGGTGGAAAGAAAAGCTTTTCCTGCAAATCAAAAGCTTTAATATCATATGTCCCAATGAGGAGAACATGATTGTAGTGGCCGTAACAAAAAGAATGGAGATTATTATGAGTATCCAAGTTTGTCTTATTTAATGGATGAACATTAATTATAAGGAAAGTGGTGGAAAAAAAAACCTTTTTCTTGCTAAATAGAAGCATCAATATCGTGTATCACAATAAGGAGAACATGATTGTATTGCCTATAACAAAAAGAATGGAGATTATTACGAGCATCCAAGTTTCTCTTATTTCACAGATGAACTTTAATAATAAGGAAAATGGTGGAAAGAAAAGCTTTTCTTTCTAAATCAAAGCATCAATATCGTATATCCTAATGAGGTGAAAATGGTTGTAGTGCCCAATAACAAAAAGAATGGAGATTATTACGACTATCCGATTTGTCTCATTTCATGGATAAACTTTAATAATAAGGGAAAAGATTGAAACAAAAGCTTTTTTTGCTAAATCAAAGCATCAATATCATGTATCCCAATGCGGTGGACATGATTATAGTGCCCAATAATAAAAAGAATAGAGATTATTACGAGTATCCAAGCTTGTCTCATTTCACAGATGAACTTTGATTATAAGGAAAATGGTGGAAAGAAAAGCTTTTCGTGCAAATCCAAAGCATCAATATCGTGTATCCCAATAAGGAAAACATGATTATTACGAGTAGTGCCCATAAGAAAAATAATCAAGATTATTACGAGTATCCAAGTTTATGTCATTTCATGGATAAACATTGATTGTAAGAAAAATGGTGGACAGAAAAGCTTTTCTAGGAAATCCGAAGCGTAAATATCATATATCCCAAAGTTGAGAATATGATTATAGTGCCCATTAACAAAAAGAATCGAGATTATTACGGGTATCCAAGCTTGTCCCATTCCACGGATGAATTTTAATTATAAGGAAAATGGTGGAAAGTAAGGCTTTTCTTGCAAATCCAAAACATTAATATCGTGTATCCCAATATGGAGAACATGATTGTAGTGCCCATAACAAATAGAATGGAGATTATTATGAGAATCTAAGATTAACTCATTTTGCGGTTGAACATTGAATATAAGGAAAATAGTGGAAAGAAAAGCTTCTCTTGAAAATCCAAAACATCAAATCATGTATCCCAATATGGAGAGCATGATTGTGGTGTCAAGTCACAAAAAGAATGAAGATTATTACGAGAATCCAAGTTTGACTCATTTGATGGGCAAACTTTGATTGTAAGGAAAATAGCAGAAAGAAAACCTTTTCTTGCCAAACCAAAGCATCAATATGGTGTATCCTAACAAGGAGGACATGATTGTAGTGCCCATAACAAAATGAATGGACACTATTACAAGTATCCAAGTTTATCTCATTTTGCAGATGAACTTTAATGATAAGAAAAATGGTGGAAAGAAAAGCTTTTCCTGCCAAATCAAAGATCAATATCATGCATCCCAATGAGGTGAACATGATTATAGTGCCTAATAACAAAAAGAATGGAGATTGTTACGAGTACCCTAGTTTGCCTCATTTCATGGAGAACATTAATTATAAGGAAAATAGTGTAAAGAAAAGTTTTTCCTACAAATCTAAAGATTTAATGTCGTGCATCCCAATAAGGAGAAGATGATTGTTATGCCTAATAATAAAAAAAATGGAGATTATTATGAGTAACTAAGTTTGTCTCATTCCGCAGCTGAACTTTTTTTATAAGGAAAATGGTAGAAAGAAAAGTTTTTCCTGCCAAATCAAAGCATCAATACCGTGTATTCGAATGAGGTGAACATGATAATAGTGCCTAATAACAAAAAGAGTGGAGATTGTTATGAGTATCCAAGTTTGTCTCATTTTATGGATGAATATTAATTATAAGGAAACTACTATAAGAAAAGCTTTTCTTGCAAATCCAAAGCATCAATATCATGTATCCCAACGAGGAGAACATGATTGTAGATCCTATTAACAAAAAGAATGAGTATCCAAGTTTGTCTCATTTCATGGATGAACTTTGATTATAAGGAAAATAGTGGTAAGAAAAGCTTTTCTAGCAAATCCAAAGGATCAATATTATGCATCCCAATGAGGAGAACGTGATTGTAGTGCCCATAACAAAAAGAATGGAGATTATTGTGAGAATCCAGGATTGACTCATTTCATGGAAGAACTTTGATTATAACAAAAATGGTGGAAAGAAAAACATTTATTGCAAATCCAAAGCATCAACATCGCGTATCACAATGTGGAGAACATATTATAGTGCCTAATCACAAAAAGAATGCAGATTACTATGAGAAACTAAGTTTGACTCATTTGATGGACAAACTTTGATTATAAAGAAAATGGTAGAAAGAAAACCTTTTCTTGCCAAATAAAAGCATCAATATCGTGTATCCTAATGAGGAGAATAGGATTGTAGTGCCAATAACAAAAGGAATGGAGATTATTACATGTGTCCAAGTTTGTCTCATTTCACAGATGAACTTTAATAATAAGGAAAATGGTGAAAAGAAAAGCTTTTCTTGCAAAATCAAAGCATCAATATCGTGCATCCCAATGAGGTGAACATGATTGTAGTGCCTAATAACAAAAAGAATGGTGATTAATATGAGATCCAGGTTTATCTTATTTCACGAATGAACTTTGATTACAAGAAAAATGGTGGAAAAGAAAGGTTTTCCTGCAAATCAAAAGCTTCAATGTCGTGTATCCCAATAAGGAGAACACGATTGTAGTGCCCATAACAAAAAGAATGGAGATTATTATGACTATCTAAGTTTGTCTCACTTCATTGATGAAGTTTCATTATATGGAAAATAGTGGAAAGAAAAGCTTTCCCCGTAAATCTAAAGATTCAATGTCATGTATCCTAATAAGGAGAAGATGATTATCATGCCCAATAACAAAAAAAAAGTGGATTATTACGAGTATGTAAGTTTGTCTCATTTCATGGATGAACTTTAATTATAAGGAAAATGGTGGAATGAAAAGCTTTTCTTGCAAATCCAAAGCTTTAATATCATGCATCCCAATGAGAAGAACATGATTGCAGTGGCCGTAACAAAAATAATAGAGATTTTTACGAGTATCCAAGTTTATCTCAATTCACGGATGAACATCAGTTATAAGGAAAATAATGGAGAAAAAAACCTTTTCTTGCAAACTGAAGCATTAGTATCGTGTATGCCAATGAGGAGAACATGATTGTAATGCCCATGACAAAAAGAATGGAGATTATTACAAGTATCCATGTTTCTCTCATTTCACAGATGAACTTTAATAATAAGGAAAATGGTGGAAAGAAAAGCTTTTCTTGCCAAATCAAAGCATAAATACCGTGTATCCCAATGAGGTGAATATGATTGTAGCGCCTAATAACAAAAAGAATAGAGATTATTATGAGTATCCAAGTTTGTCTTATTTCACAGATAAAGTTTAATAATAAGGAAAATGATGGAAACAAAAGCTTTTCTTGCCAAATCAAAGAATCAATATCGTGTCTCCCAAAGCGGTGAACATGATTGTAGTGCCCAATAACAAAAAGAATGAAGATTATTATGAGTATCCAATTTTGTCTCATTCCATGGATGAACTTTGATTATAAGGAAAATGGTGGAAAGAAAAGCTTCTCTTGCAAATCCAAAGCATCAATATCATGTATCCCAATGAGGAGAACATGATTGTAGTGCCGATAAGAAAAAGAATCAAGACTATTACGAGCATTTAAGTTTGTGTCATTTCACGGATAAACTTTGATTATAAGAAAAATGGTGGAAAAAAAAGCTTTACTAGCAAATCTAAAGCATCAATATCATATATCCCAATATGGAGAACATGGTTGTAGTGCCCATTAACAAAAAGAATTGAGATTATTATGAGTATCCAAGTTTGTCTCCTTTCATGGATGAATCAGAATTTTAAGGAAAATGATGAAAAGAAAAGGTTTTCTTGCAAATCCAAAGCATCAATATCGTGTATCCCAATATAGAGAACATGATTGCAATGCCCATAACCAATAGAATGGGATTATTATGAGAATCCAAGATTGACTCATTTAACGGAAGAACTTTGACAATAAGGAAAATGGCTTGCAAATCCAAAGCATCAATATCATGTATCCCAATGTGGAGAACATGATTGTAGTGTCGAATCACAAAAAAAATGGAGATTATTACGAGAATCGAAGTTTGTCTCATTTGATGGACAAACTTTGATTATAAGGAAAATAAGAAAACCTTTTCTTGCCAAATCAAAGCATCAACATCATATATCCCAATGAGGTAAACATGATTATAGTGCCCAATAACAAGAAGAATCAAGATTATTATGAGTATCCAAGTTTGTCTCATTTCATGGATGAATTTTAATTATAAGGAAAATGGTGGAAAGAAAAGCTTCTCTTGCAAATCCAAAGCATGAATATCATGTATACCAATGTGGAGAGCATTATTGTAGTGCCCAATCACAAAAAGAATGGAGATTATTATGAGAATCCAAGTTTGACTCATTTGATGGACAAACTTTGATTATAAGGAAAATAGTGGAAGGAAAACATTTTCTTGCCAAACCAAAGCATCAATATCGTGCATCCCAATGAGGAGAACATGATTGTAGTGCCCATAACAAAAAGAATGGAGACTATTATAAGTATCCAAGTTTATCTCATTTTGTAGATAAACTTTAATGATAAGGAAAATGGTGGAAAAAAAAGCTTTTCCTACTAGGTCAAAGCATCAATATCATGCATCCCAGTAAGGTGAACATGATTATAGTGCCCAATAACAAAAAGAATGAAGATTGTTACGAGTATCCAAATTTGTGTCATTTCACGGTTGAACATTAATTATGAGGGAAATAGTGCAAAGAAAAGCTTTTCCTGCAAATCTAAAGATTCAATGTCGAGCATCCCAATAAGCAAAAGATGATTGTCGTGCCTAATAACAAAACAAATGGAGATTATTATGAGTATCTAAGTTTGTCTCATTTTGCAGATGAATTTACTAATAAGGAAAATGATGGAAAGAAAAGGTTTTCTTGCCAAAACAAAGCATCAATACCGTGTATTCAAATGAGGTGAACATGATTATAGTGCCCAATAACAAAAAGAATGGAGATTGTTATGAGTATCCAAGTTTGTCTTATTTATGGATAAACAATAATTATAATGAAAATACTATAAAGAAAAGCTTTTCTTGCAAATCTAAAGCATCAATATCATGTATCCCAATGAGGAGAATATGATTGTAGAGCCTATTAACAAAAAGAATGGAGATCAGTATGAGTATCCAAGTTTGTCTCATTTCACGAATAAACTTTGATTATAAGGAAAATGATGGGAAAAAAGCTTTTCTAGCAAATCCAAAGGATCAATATCGTGCATCCCAATATGGAGAACGTGATTGTAGTGCCCATAACAAAAAGAATGGAGATTATTACGAGTATCCAAGTTTGTCTCATTTCACGGATGAACTTTAGTAATAAGGAAAATGATGGAAACAAAAGCTTTTCTTTCCAAATCAAAGCATCAATATCGTGTATCCCAATACAGTGAATATGATTGTAGTGCCCAATAACAAAAAGAATAGAGATTATTACAAGTATCCAAGTTTGTCTTATTCCACGGATTAAAATTGATTATAAGGAAAATGGTCAAAAGAAAAGCTTTTCTTGCAAATCCAAAGCATCAATATCGTGTGTCCCAATAAGGAGAACATGATTGTAGTGTCAATAAGAAAAAGAATCAAGATATTATGAGCAACTAAATTTGCATCATTTCACGGATAAACTTTGATTATAAGAAAAATGATGGAAAGAAAAACTTTTCTAGCAAATTTAAAGCATCAATATCATATATCCCAATATGGAGAACATGATTGTAGTGCCCCTTAACAAAAAAAATCAAGATTATTATGAGTATCCAAGTTTGTCTCATTACACAGATGAATTTTAATTATAAGGAAAATGGTGGAAGGGAAAGCATTTCTTGTAAATCTAAAGCATCAATATCGTGTATCCTAATGTGGAGAACATGATTGCAGTGCCCATAACAAATAGAATGGAAATTATTATGAGAATCTAAGATTAACTCATTTTACGAAAAAACTTGATTATAAGGAAAATGGTGGATAGAAAAGCTTCACTTGCAAATCCGAAGCATCGATATCATGTATCCCAATATGGAGAACATGATTGTAGTGTCCAATCACAAAAAGAATGGATATTGTTATGAGATTCCAAGTTTGATTCATTTGATGGACAAATTTTCATTATAAGGAAAATAAGAAAGCATTTTCTTTTCAAACCAAAGCATCAATATCATGTATCCCAATGAGGTGAACATGATTATAGTCCTCAATAACAAAAAGAATGGAGAATGTTACGAGTATCCAATTCTGTCTTATTTCACAGATGACCTTTGATTATGAGGAAAATGGTGAAAAGAAAAGCTTTTCTTGTAAATCCAAAGCTTCAATGTCGGGTATCCTAAAGACGAGAACGTGATTTTAGTGCCCACAACAAAAACGATAGAGATTATTACGGGTATCCAAGTTTGTCTTAATTCATAGATAAACTTTAATTATATGGGAAATCTTTAAAAGGAAAGCTTTTCCTGCAAATCCAAAGCATCAATGTCGTGTATCCCAATGCAGAGAACATGATTGTAGTGCCCATAACAAAAAGAATGAAGATTATTATGAGTATCTAAGTTTGTCTCACTTCACAGATGAACATTAATTATAAGGAAAACAGTGGAAAGAAAACTTTTTCCTGCAAATCCAAAGCATCAATATCATGTATCCCAATATGGAGAACATGATTGTAGTGCCCATTAACAAAAAGAATTGAGATTATTATAGGCATCTAAGTTTGTCTCATTTCACAGATAAACTTTGAGTATAAGGAAAATAGTGGAAAAAAAAGCTTTTCTTGCAAATCCAAAGCATCAATATCATGTATCTTAATATGGAGAACATGATTTTAGTGCCCATTAAGAAAAAGAATCGAGATTGTTATAAGTATCCAAGTTTATCTTATTTCCCTAATGAACTTTGATGATAAGGAAAATAGTAAAAAAAAAGCTTTTCTTGCAGCACAAATGCATTAATATCGTCTATCCCAATTTAGAGAACATGATTATAGTCCTTATTAGCAAAAGGAATCAAGATTATTATGAATATCAAAGTTTGCCTCATTCAACGGATAAACTTTAATCATAAGGAAATCGGTGGAAACAAAAGGTTTTCTTGCAAAACTAAAGCATCAATATTATGTATCTTAATATGGAGAACGTGATTGTAGTGCCCATCAAGGAAAAAAATCGAGATTGTAGCAAGTATCCAAGTTTGTTTCATTTCTCAGATGAACTTTGATTATTAGGAAAATGGTGGAAAGAAAAGCTTGTCTAGCAAATCTAAAGTATCAACATCATATATCCCAATATGGAGAACATGGTTGTAGTGCCCATTAACAAAAATAATTGAGATTATTATGAGTATCAAAGTTTGTC